>PVIA01005333.1:0-117593 GCA_004024845.1 Tonatia bakeri
CTGCCCTGCAAGTGAGTGCTTGCCATGGGCTTCCAGACCACAGGCCTCTGGGAACAAGAAAACCACCACCCCATGACTGCTACAGGCTGAATGTGTGCGCCCCTCCCCCGTCCTAACTCCCCAGAGAGGGCATACGGGGGTGGTGCATTTGGGAGGTGATCGGGTTACAGAGGTGGAGCCTCAGGGCCTCACGAATGGGATTGGTGGCTTTATGACAGAGACCCCAGGGAGCTCCCTGAGGCCTTCCGCCCTGTGAGGACACAGCAGCGAGAAGACGAGAGTCAGTCCGTGAAGCAGACACCAGATCTGCCAGCGCCTGATCTCAGACTCCCAGCTTCCCGGACGCAGAGAAACAAATTTCTGCCGGGTGTAAGGCCCCCGTCTGCGGCATTCCGTTACAGCAGGGCCCAGACGAAGACAGCGATCAATAGGATAATGATGAACAGAGAAGCCAGACACAAAAAAGTACACCGTGTGACTATGTTTCTATAGAAAGTTAAAAAACAAGCAAATGTACTGGGTTTGGTTTTACGCACTCGGTGGTAAACGGTGAAGTGGGCCGCCAACTGTCCTGTCAAGTGCCAGGAGGAGACAAACGCCTTCCGATCTGCGGGCCTCGTGGTCTCTGCCACGGCCGCTCCTCTCCGCCTCCCACCGTGAAAGCAGCCTTGGACACACGTAAGGGGACGGTGGGGCGAAGTCCCAATAAAACTTTATTTACAGAAAGGGAGGCGTGCTTTGCTGGTCCCTGCTGTCCAGCAGGCACGGCAGGAGTCAGTCCCCTCCTCGGGAACAGGAGTCGGGGGTGCTCAGGCAGGGACACGGGCCGGGGGCTCTTTCTTGACCCCAATGGTGGTGAAGTTTTGGGTTTATAATATTTTGTTGTGCTATATATTTATATTTTATATACTTTTCTGAATCGTACTATATTTCCCAACTCTTAAAAAGGTTACATAAGTAGTAGATAAACAAAATGTGGTACATCCGCACAATGAAATATTATTTGGCAATAAAAAGAGAGGAAGTGCTAGCCCTGGACGGGTGGCTCGGTCGTGTGGAGCATTGTCCTGCAGGCCAAGAGGCTGTGGTTCGATTCCCGCTCGAGGCACGTACGAGAGGCACCCGATGGGTGCTTCTCGGTGGCATCGATGTCTCTCTCTCTCAAATCACTAAGCGTAACCTCAGGTGAAGATTTTTAAAAAATAAAAATCTAAAAAAGAAATGAAACACTGATAAATGCTACAATGTGGATGAGCCATGAAAACATTCTGCCACGTGAAAAAAGCCAGTCACATGAGCCCTTGTATGTGTCCAGGATTTGTGTTCGTTGGCAAATCTACGAAGACGGAAAGAGGGCTGCTGGCTGCGCAGCCTGTGGGGTCAGGAGGCCTGAGGGATGGTTGTCAAGCTGAGCAAGGCGGCGGTTTCCCTTCGGGGCGAGGAGAGCATTCTCTCACTGTAACGGTTACGGTTGCGTGACTCTGTGAATGATCTGAAAACCATGGCACTGTGTACTTAAGTGGGCAAATGGTATGCTAAGTGAATTATATCTTAATAAAGCTGTTACCGAAAACATTTTTTTAATTAAAATTAATGAATCCAACCAGTGGCCTCTGCCCTCGCCGCCAGCGATTCGCTGAGGAAGGTCCGAGCCTGAGCAGACAGACCCCAGCTGCAGAGAGGCCGCTGTCCACCTCCCATCTCCAGAAGCACCACCGCCTCCACCCTCCACACCGGGCCTGTTCTCGAAGTGCACTGAAAATCAGAAGCCCAAGAGGCCGGAGATTCCGACAGCAATCAGGGACCAGGGCGTCCCCGCCAAGAGATGCAGGACTTTTTAAACTCAAACGCAGTGTCAGTGAGAGCCTGAGCAGAGCCAAGCCTCATGCAGTCGGGCCTGCAGGAGCCCGCTCCCAGGCAGCAAACTGGGGCAGGGGCCTCAGACCTTGGGGAACACGTGCTGCAAAGGGCCTCTGCCTCAAGTCTGTGGTTTCTGGTGACTTCCAGGCGTGGGTAGGGTCTCAGGCTCCATCAGGGGCTTGAGCTCCTCTGCTCCTCACGCAGACTGAAGGTGGCATGTCTGGGGGCTCCCGTGTTACATCCCAGACTTTGCAGAGCCTCCAGGGAGCCTGACAGATGGCTGCAAATGATGAGCCTGCAGGAGCCGGCAGATGGGATGCATGAGGAGCAGAGGGCGCGGGGAGCAGAGCAGCCGCGGGAAACCTCAGCTGCTGCATCGCTCTGCTCCACGCAGCCCCTGACATCTGTGGGCCAATGGAGCCGCCTAACTGGGTCGGAACACACAGCAACAAGTATAAAAGACACATGGACAAAAACTAGGGGGGGTGGAAATGGGAGGGAGGTGGGGAGGGATAGGGGTGCTGGGATGGGAGTAAAAGACAAACTATACTTGAACGACAATTAAAATTAAAAAAAAAAATTTAAAAAAGAACACACAGCAAAGCCAACCAAAGAACTTCCTGGGCCTGAGAAGCAGAGGAGGGACCAGAAGGCACCAGACGAGGTGGAAAGACCTGAGACGTGCAGCGGAGACAGCTCAGGGCTTTGCTGTGTGACCACGGGAAAGCAGCTCAGCTTCTCAGACTCTGTCTCCTTGGGTGTAAACCAGAGACAAGAGCACCTACTCCAAAGAACTGTCAAAAGAATTAAGTGAGACAAGGGGTGTGGAGATACACAGCAGTGAATGGAATTCTGTGCATTATTCAATAGAGGTTAGTCGAATATCAGTCAGTAGAAGTAAACACAATTGAGTTACTTTCCAAGACAGCTTTCTAGTTGGCTAGGCCAAAACGAGGAGACTGGGGAAACATAACACAGTGCTCAAGCTGGCGCTGATCGCGCCAAACCCTGGGCTAATCCTCACAGGGATCATTTCATTTCATTGGGAAGGATCCCCAAGGTGGCTGCCGCCATCCCCTCTCACGGAGGATGAGAGGGAGCATCAGAGAGGGTGGATAGCATACCTGGGGCCCCTTGGCCAGTAAGGCAGAGCTGTGCTGTGCACTCACCACACTCAGAAGCTGTGTTCAAACCCCAGCTCTGCCACCATCTGGACCTGGGGAGGCCCCTCACCTGTCTGAGACTCAGCTTCCCTACCTGAAAAGGGAAGAAAAATACCGACTTCACAGGTTGTTGAGGGGATACATGGGATAATATGCTTGAAAGGGACTGATATACAGCAGGTGCTCAATGAGTGCTTGCTCTATTGCCAGGGTTGGGCTGGGAAGGCTGCCCACGAGCAGATGCCCCATTTCTTAGGGACTGTTATGCAGTAGGCACCCTCACCAGGCTCAGTTCTTAACAGCCACAAAGAGTTTTTTCCGTGGGGCCTCAGTTTCACTATCTGCACAATGGACCAGATGAAACCAGCTCTCTGAGCCCTTGCAACCTGAGGGCCTATGCGTGAGGGTGCGACTCCGATCTTGGGATCGGAGTGGGAAGTGTGACAGGAGGGGAGACCTCAGCTGCTGCATGCAGGGGCATGAGGCCTGAGGGCCTTGGAGGCTCGAAAGTGCCATCCCAGGCAGTGTGACAGCCCTTTCTCCCTCCCAGCCCCTCAGGGCCAACACTTACCTCTTCCTTCCTTTCACTAGATGTCAGTCCTGCCCCAACCATGGCTCCCTTTGGGTTCCTCTCTATCTGAACAGCTCACTTGGTGGCAGTAAGTGCAACAGTGAAGCCCAGGGACTCTGCAGCCCGCCTGCCTAGGTTCCAACCCAGCTCTGCCACTGACAACCCATGTGGTCTTGCATCTCAGCACCCCCCCTCCCCCCCCACACACAACACAGTACAACAGCAGTACAAGCCTCATCGGCCCAGGGCAGGGGCGGGGGTGGGGGGCGAGGGGCGGTGGCTAGGTCTGGCACATTGGCAAAACAGAAATGTTTGGGGAATTATTATTATTTATTTTGAAACATCTTGTAGAAAATCATTCAGCATGCTAAAATCATGGGTTGACAGATATCATTGCTCAGGATGGGGCTGAAGACACTGGACTTTCCAAGCAAACCAATGTGAGGAGAGTGAGTAATAATACAGGGTGATGTGTGTGCAATGCACAGCCCAAGCTGAGAAGGCAGTGCACAATAAAAATGCAGAGCTCTTTGTTCAAAAACAACATTAAGAATTTCAAAACAGTGACAAAGAACATTAAACCAAAACTAGGGCCCTTCCATGCCCGGGACCCGCTGTGACCGTCCAGGTCGTGTGCCCGCGAAGCTGGCCCTGGCTGTATGTGGTGACTGAGCTACGGGTCGCAGGGAGGGCTGCCTTTCTTGAAAGTCATTGAACATTTGAAGCTTGTGATTTTCACTGTTTCTAATTATACCAATGAAATTATATCAGTTAAAAGAAAGAAATATGACAAAGTGGGGTTTCAAACTCCCAGCTCATCGCAGGCAGCGTGGCTCAGCCACGAGGTGCAGGTGCAGACTCGCGTGGCGATGCTGTCCTCTAAGCCCGCCTGTGCACCCGGCCCCGCCTGCAGCTGTGCGGGGTGCGCGCTGCCCAGCCCTGGCCGCCCACACGGCACAGAGTGAATCGCGAGCCCCAGAGTCACACAGCTGCTGTCCTTCACAGCTGCGTGCGGTGAGCCCGGTTTGTAGCTGTGTGTCTAACTTCATTTGAAAGAATCAACACCTGTCAAGTGAGGGCTTTTAGTGAGTGCAGGGCCTGGGCCACATGGAAGGGTCTTGTTGAAATCCCAGTCTAGGGAGAAGGAGCCCAGGAGGAGCCAGCCCATGCCTGTAAAGACTTCTCTGGGGTGTGGCAAGGAACGGTCTTTCAAATCCCTCCAACCTGGTGCAGCTCAGCAAGTCCTCTGCCCCCAGCGCTTGCTGAAACCTCTTCCACTCAGATGGAGAAAGGACTGGATTTAAGCGCCCAAGGTCATTTCTCCCACCGAAGTATGATAAAACCACAGAGTCATTTAGAAATTTAAATTATCACTGTTTACACTTAGCAGTCTTCTCACCGTGGAGAAACTGTTCCCAATTATGAAACAGGAAAGCTGGCCAGCACTTGGGGTTGATAGGACGCTGCCTGAGAGTGAGCAGGTGACACTACCCAGACACCTAATTACTTGGAAAGGTAATCTTAAATAATTGGAATTAGAGCAACTGAAGCAATTGTGAGATGTTGTGATCTCCAGGAGCAGCCCTCCACCAGGCATAGGGGTTCAATCACCTTTAATAAGAGCACGTAATTAGAGGGATCCTGACTTTCGGAACAAAGTGGCAGAACCAGTGCTTCAGAATGAGGGAGGTGGGAGGACGGCGTGTGCTGCCGGAGACATGAGGCTGGAGGCATGTTTGGATGAAAGTGTGGGATGAGAAAGGGTGGGTGGGTTGGCAGGGTGGGTGGGTGCTGACTAGAAGACTTCAGGAGCCTGGAGGCTGACTCTAACCTAAACTTACTGTGTGACCTCGAGCAAGGCACCTGACCTCTCTGGGCTTTACCTTCCTTCCACTCTTCATTCATTCAGCAAATGTTTGTTGTGCATCAGCCAGGTGCCCGGAACTGAGGACAGTGGGTCTCACTCTTGCACATGTCATCCATTCTCCAGGAGTGACCGGCCCGGGGACCCTCATGGACAAGAAGGAATGCCACTCCTCCTTCAGGACCTGCTGCACCCGGTCCCTCGCACAGCCTTGCCAGACTGTCATCATCCCTTCCACAGTCCTCCGTGCTCTCAGGCTGGGCCCCTGACTCGCAGAATTGACTCCTTTCCTCCCTTTCAGTCCCCCATCAGGAGGCCTCTCAAGAGCAGAAGCTGCAGGTGATTTTCCTCACTGTCCTAGCTCCTGGCACACAGCTTGGCCTGGGGATGCTGACCACCGGGCTAAGGCAAGGTGGCTGGAGGTCACCACAGCCTGTTCCTGAAAGCAAGGCTGCAGCATGTCCTGCCTGCAAGAATTAAATGGCAGCCAGTGGGGCAGCCCCTGTTAGGAGGTTATTGAGAATGGCCGGGGAACAACCTCCATCTGTAGGAGGGTCCCAGAGCTCTGCTGCCTCCACAGATGGGCCAGAGCCATTCAGACGACTGATAATTCCCTCCCTCAGCCAGAAGGCTGCAAGAATTATCTTGATATTGTCTGGGAACGGCAGGTGAGAAGGAACAACCTCCTGTGAACCACTTGGGCCGGCCTCCTGCCTTTCTGCATCCTGCAGCGTCTGTGTCATTGGGATGGGAGAATCTGAGCCCTCGTTTTGTCAGGCCCAGGTCCACAGGTATGCATGTGCTCGGTGACTTGGGAGAACGGAGCGGGAGTGACTGGCTCAGTCTGCAGGCGAGAGAAGACTTTGCAGAGGCAGGACGCGTGGGTTGGCTTGTGAAAGTTGATAGTTCCCCAGACAGCCGGGGGTAAAAACCACCCAGAATTAATGCACATGCTGCACTGACCACCCAGCCTGTCTGGGCTGCAGCCAGAGGGCTGACCCATTCAGCTCCCATGTCAGAGTCTGGGCAGCTGTGGGGGCTGGTCCCGTCTCCCTTCCCCGCTCAGCATGCTCTGATCTATGCACGTTTCAGTTCTGTGACATAAATCAATAAAGTGCACTACATAAATTAAGTGAGCAGCAGAACTGTAAATAGATTTCAGAGGGAGAACAGGGAGAGGTTGAGGGAACCAACAAGAGACTATTATGGGAACTGAAGTGAGAAATGACTCAGGCAGGACTCGGGATTGTGGCCACGGAGCCACCACGCCGTTACACAGCGCTGAAATATCAAACAAATGAAACCTACAAGCTTTGGACATTGTTCCACAAAAATTGCCAGCTGGCGGCTGCCAGAAACCCCAGCTTGCTGGGAAACAGGGGCAGGGAGCAGGGAAGACTTAAAACCCAGCTCAGCTCAGGTAGGTGGCTTCCAAAAGTCAGGATCCAGGATTTTGAACCCAAATGGACTACCCAATGTCTGTAACGTGGCCCCTGGTCCTCATTCATTCATTCACTCATTCACTAAACCTTTACTAAATTCTCGAAGCGTGCCAACCCCATCTGGGGCACGGGGGCCACAGGAAGGACAAGACCCAGTGCCTGTCCTCAGGGAGGGTCCAGTCTGCCGGACGTGATGACGTCAATGCAGTGTGGTGGGTGCTAACAGCGCCAGGCACAGCAGGTACCTCCGGGGCTCAGGGTGGCATTTCAGAAGAGGTCATGTCTAAGTTGGGTTTTAAAGGGTAAACAGAAGCTTGCAAGGCCAACAGGACGCAAAGGCAGCCCAGGCAGAGGGAAGAGCACCTGCGAAGCACCTGTGAAGGCGCCGAGGCCTGAGAGGCGCTGGAGAGTGTGGGAGCGTGTGTGCCAGCAGGGAGCCGGGCTGGCGGCAGCCGCGCCCAGGATTGTAGAAGGTGGAGTGAAGACAGCAGGCAGGCCCTGGGTCTCGGAGGGCCGTGACCGCGGACTTAAAACGTCCTGTGTGAGTGGGAGCCCCAGAAGGATGTTAAGCAGGAGTTGGAGGTAGTTGGAACTTCATTTTTGACAGATAATTAAGACTGCATACGGGGAGTTTTGTTTTACTTCCCAGTGACGTCTCCCACAGATACAGAAAAGTGTGTGCACGGCCAGTGTGTGGCCGAGGAGCCCGCACGGACTGAGCACAGCTGCGTGACCAGCACCCAGATTAAGGAACCTATCGGCGGCAGCGCAGGGGCCCTCTGCGCGCTTACACTCCCCTGCGGTCCCGCCCACTCTTCGAGGACAACCGCTGTCCTGGCTCCTAATGGTAGAGAATCGTTCTGCCTGGTTTCCAGTTTTATAGAAACAGAATCACGTAATATGTGTTGTTTCAATCTGGCTTCTTTTGCTCGATCTCCATGCCGCTGGGAGCGGTCGTGCACGGTCCTTGGTGCCGTGAGGTCTCCACCCACCATTGAGGAATGCAATGGGGTGGTTCCAGCGCAGCCTGACAGCAAACCCGAACTGCAGGAGGCCCAGCTTGTTCATTCGTTCCTTTGTCCACCCACTCACTCTTCATTCACTCACAGCCAGAGCCCACCTACCTGTGAGGTCAAGCTCCCACCTCGGGCATTGGACCTGGGAACTTCACACCTTGACATATGACCGGGTACAAATCTTTGCCGGGGAATCTGGCTGAGGTGGCGGTGGGCAGAAACCCGAACACCTCCATGGACTCTGAGCAGGGGTCGAGGTGCAGCAAGGGGGCGTCTCTGCCCACCGCAGGAGCCCTTCCGCCAGGTTGACCCTGTTTGCCCAGCCGTCTCCTGCCTCTGCAGGGCAGCCCTTCCGCCTCACCCACCCTCGCTCCCCAAGGCCCAGCCCAGGGCTTGCCACACCGTTGGTGTTCAGGGTGAAAAATGGCGGCACATAGAGGGTGCTCTACTGGGGTCTGGCGAGGGAAGGAAGGCTTGCTACCTTACCCAAACATTTAATGGGTCACTTCTGGGTGACAGTTACCAGGGGACACCTGGACAAGCAGTTCAGGCAGAGGGAACAGTATACTCGATTAGTGAGTCCCAAACACACATACACCCAAAAGTCTAGCTAGGCCAGTCCCAGCACAAGCAGCTGCCAGCCGTCCTCGAAGCCCGCGATCAGGCCCAGGGGTGGCAGCACATGCTCTCTGCCTCTGTTTCCTCAACTGTACACTGGGGGTTGAATGAGCTGATGTGTGCGGAGCTCTCAGAATGGTACCTGGTGCGAGGTAAGCATTGCGTGGGCCAGTTAGCATTTGCACCATGATTACCATCCTATTTTGCAGACCAGGAGGGAAGTCACGGTGTGAGCAGGTGCAGGGGAGAATTTGGTAGGTGAATGTTCCTCCACCAGCCATCGATCCCTGACTCCTGTGTGGCCCTGAATAAGTCACTCCTTTCTGCAGCTCGGGCCCCTTACCTGTGAAACACACAGGGTGGGGAAGGCACAGTGAGGGGCCTGCTCCCACAGGTACCTCTGGGAGGGCCAGGCTGGGGGGTGCTGGGGAGAGGCCACCGGGACTGCCACAAGTAAGCCCCCCGACCCCAGGAAAGCTAGAGTGCTTGAGAGGCAGCAAGTGCATGAAAATCATCCTGCAATTTGGGGGCAAAGCCAGCCTGCTCAGCCTCCTCATAAATAATTTACAGACACAGCCAAAAGGTCCTCAGCATGGCCACAAAGCCCTGAAATCCCGGGGCCAACAAAACATGGAAATACACCCTCTCTGGGGCCCTCGGTCCTCATTGAAGAAGCAGGACTGAAGGTCTGGTGTTTCCAGAAGGAGGCACAGCACTCCGTCTGTCACTGCACAAGGGCACACATGTACGCACACATATCTGCACACAATCACACACATGTGCACACAGTCATGTGCATATGCACAGATCCACGCATGCTCACACTTGAACACACACACATATACCCACATGCTCGTGTAACACGCACGCACACACTCAGATTTTCACACATGCCCATGCCTCCATGCTCACATGTGCTCATGCATCCGCGAGAACATGCACACACGAGAGACATACGCACAGCATTCTCCCAGGAGCACCTGTGCATGGACGCACACACTCGGCCTTGATGAGGGTATGTGCACACACAGACCCTGCTCTCCGGAAGCCAGACTTGGGGCCGAGTTGACCCTGGAACTCTGCGGCCCTGGGGGTACTAAGGGGAGCCTCTGGAGCTCTGCCTCCAGGTAGCAGCTTCTGAGACGTGGTACAACAGACTGGCAAGGAGTGTGGGCTCTGCCCCTTGAGATGTGAGACTTAAATTGCTTAATGTCTCTAAGCCTCAGTTGCCTCATCTGTCAAGTGGGGTGAGAATGTCAGCCCCTCCCTCACAGGCTGTGGGGAGGTTTCTCAGGTAAAACATGTGAAGTGCCTGGCGCAGTACCTGGCACATAGTAACTGTTCAATAAACACCAGCTGCTTATCAGCAGGCAAATTCGTAGTACTTCCCAGAGACCTCAGTTTGGAAGCCTGGGCCAGACAGGCCCAGCCTAGGACTTCAGGGAAGCTGCTTGGAGCGACTAACAGAGACACAGCCATGGGGAAACCAAGGAAACGGGAGGCCATCCCCACTGCCAAACACTTGCTCAGAGGGGGACCTGAGGGCCCTGTGAGTTCCCTGTCATGTGTCCCTCAGTCTCACTAACTGCTGCTTGCCTAGAGCTCTCCAAGGAGACGGTGTCTGCAGGGTAGAAACATCACCAGCCTCCGTGATGTCAGAGACACAGCCCTCCAGGTCCCTGAACCTCCTGGCCCTACACAGAAACCACGAGCTCAGTCCTGCTGTCGGGGGCGGGGTGGTGGCCACATGTCCTGGACTTAAGAAATTCCCCTTAGCCAAGACTCCGAGGCCTCAGGTTGAGGCAGTTCACATGATGGGACTTCCGCCCTGGTTCCCCCAGCCCAGCTCCCGGGACCAGAGCCCTCTCTCATTCCTGGGCTGTCCAAGGACACCTGCAGGCTTGCCCTCTCCTGGCAGATGTTCTCCTTGGTGGTGGAGGGGCGGTGGCCACGCCCTATGGCCCTGTGGCAGCGAATCATCCCGTATCTTCTCCTGGTCTTCCACGAGAATAAAACCCCTGACTTTTGCTGAGTACAGAATTGCCCAAGATAAAGGCCCCCTTTCCCAGCCTGCCTTACAGCTAAGTTCCGGCCAAGGAGACATGAACAAGTGTCGTGGGGCAACTTCTGAGAACCTCAGAGTGGACGTGCAGGCTGTGCCTTTCCCCTCTGCCCTCTGTCCCTCCTGCTGCCTCGAATGCAGATGTGACGGCCAGAGCTGTCTCCAGCAGCTTAGACCATGAAGACGGAGGCCGTGGGGGTGATGGGGAGGGGCAGCAGGGGCCTGGATCCTCGGGACTTCATGGAGCAGAGCCTCCCTGGATTGCCAACTTTCAAACTTTTGAGAGGTACATAAATTTCTCCCCTGAAGCCAGGTGTTTCGGATCATGATTACTTGCAGCAGAACCTGACTGCTGTGCCTCCCCACACGCGGGCTGCTCTCAGTCACCCTCCCGCTGACCTGCATGGCTGAGTCCTTGCTGACGGGCTCTGAGCACCAGTCAGACTTCCCTGCACAGCAGTGTCCACATAGCTGGACCTCCCCACCCGCGAGATGGCAGAGAAGGGACGTTGGGCTTCCTCCCTGCCCGAGGTATTGCCTGATCCCAGCTCCCTCACACACCCTACCTCCTGCCCAGTCCCAGTGTACCCTGGAAGTAAGGGACCTGTAAGAGCTCTCAGCACTGCCCCCCTGGGCAGGGAGGCAAGACGATCTTCCTCTCCCGCTTTCACCGGCTGCTTGAGAAACTTGGAGCTTTGCCAACCTGGACACAGGGCCAGGTTTGCTGCAGCAGAAGCTCTCACAGGGCTGCCAGCAGCCACCTGGGCAGGGAAGCATCTCTGGAGAGCGAGGCTTGCATACCTGAGCAGCGCCACACTTACCTTTCTCCGATGCAGGGGCCAGGTCAATGAAGCTGCGACATTTTTCACCTTGAAAAGAAAAGAAGGGCTTTCAGAATGTGAGAGAAAGTGAACGCCATAGGCTTTTGCCCCTCGCCCTCCCATGAGCCCTGTGGCTAAGGCCCGAGTGTCTCTAACCCAAGTGGCATCTTTCTCTTACACTTATTCCTGGAAAGGTAATGTCCCTGCAGAGTGTGGACTGAACAACTCCCCATGATGCTGCTTCCTCCCTCACCTCCCAGCCCAGTCCGGCCCTGTCACCCCCATCCCCTCAAAGCCCGGGATCCCCTTCCACGGCCTCCACGCCATCCATGCCCGCCAGGACGAGGGCCACAGACCCGCACCGGGCTCCCCGGGCTCCCCTGGCCTCCACTCTGGCCTCTGTCCAGTCCCCTGGCCTCGCTCCACACTGAAGCCAGAGGGATGTTTTCACAACCCACAGCTCTCTGATCGCATCAAACACACATGCTCACACACACAGACACACGCGTATGCACACTCTTGCTCAAAACCCCCTGATCTTTCCCCAAAGGATAAAAGCCACATTGTTCCTGTGGACCCAGGATTGGTCCCCAGCGGCCTCTCCACCCACACCCCCCACCTCCTTCCTCTCAGCTCCTGTGTCCTCGAGCCTCCCCATGCCGTGGGGGCTTCACACAGGCTGTTCCCCCTGCCAGAACACACTCCCCATGGCATAAGCTCTTGCGGCGTGTCAGCATTCTGTACGGCACCCAGCCACCTCAGAATCCTTCCCATGTGTGCGGTTCCCGGTGGACAGCCCCCAGGCCATGACCCCAGGAGGGCAGGCTCCACATCCTCAGTGCACCCTCAGCTCAGTGAGCAGCGACCCCCCCTCCCAGGGCCTCCGGCGAAAGCCTCAATTTCTCCTGCTGTCACTCCCCCACATCTGAACTGTGGCTCCAGCTTCACACTGCATCTAGAATCCACCACTTCTCATCGCCTCCACTGGTCCTGCCTCCCGTTCCCCACCTGGGTTTTGGCAGTAGCCTCTGGGAGTGCCTCCCTGTTCCCGCCCTTACCCACACAGTGGCCAGAAGGACCCTGGAAGGCTGGAAGTTGAGGTCCTTTCTCTGCTCAGGACCCTCCTGTGATTCCCAACTCACTCGGAGTCAGAACCTGTGTCCTCACCGTGGCCTACCAAGCCCTGTGCGATCTAACCCCTCGTCACCGCCCTGACTTCACCTCCTAACCCCTTCTGCCAGCTCTTCCACTCCGGCCACCTAGGCCTCCTGGCCGATCCGGTCACGTGCCGGGCACACCCCTGCCTTGGGGCTACTTCTGCCTAGAGCATTCTTCCCCCAGGTGGCTGATTGGTCTGTCCTTCCTCTCCTTCATCACTTCCCTCAAACACCGCCCCTCAGGGGCCTTTCTGAACTCTTCTATTTAACGTTCCCAGCATTCCCGCGCTGATAGCCCTGACGTCTCCCGAAGCTCCCTTCACCTAGAGTAGTGCCTGCCGTACAGTGAGTACTCAGAAATGTTCGTTGGAGTGTATGAATAAGTGAGTGAACAATGAATAAATGAGCAAACAGGAAATGAGTGAATGAATGCCTTTTTCCAAATATTATGCCTATAAAAACCTTCAGTTCTTCAGCCCTTCCTCGAAGGCCTCGCTGATGCCCAGCGCTGTGCTGGCCGCCAAGGATGCAGTGACCAGTAAGACCGGCCCGGGCCCCAGGCCCTTTCCTGTGAAGGGAGCACACGGCGGATGCCCTCCCCCACCCACTCACAAGCACATTCTGTTTGGCCCACACAGGACCCTAAGAATACAGAAACTGTTGCCTATAAATCCAGACTTCCTCTCTCTCATGAATAATCAGAAGAGCAGGCCATGCTGGGCCCACAGCCCCACCCCATAGCGGCCAGAGGGGCCGGGCAGATGCCACCCCCTCAGCTGGGGCACATGCCATCTGGTTTGCCAGGGTCCCGACCACTCCCCGCCGCCCTTAGCCCGAGCCTCACATACACCCCTGAGACACTAACCGGATGACCTTAAGAGTGAGCTTGCAATGCCTGGTTTAAGCGTTTTACTGCTGATCCCTGCAAGGAGATAGATTTTTTGAGTCAAAACAAAACAATGTGAGTCGTGGGGTGAGAAAGATCTGGAAGCTTCCAGCATTGTCAACTCTTGTGTCTGCTTGGAGCTTCCTAAGTTCTTCTCTAAGGAGGTGCCTTGAAGCCCTTTGGGCTCCTGACCTGCCTTCTGGTCCCGTGGAAATACGAAGGCAGATGTGGGGGATGGTGGGAGATGCTGAGAACCAAGGCGAGGCCAGACCACAAAGGGCCATGGAGACGCAAACCCTCACCTCCTTCACAGAAGAAAACAGGCCCAGGGCGGTGGAGTGACCAGCTGCCATCACACAGCAAGCAGTGGTATGGAGACCAGAACCTGCTGAAAGAGGTGTTCGCAGGCAGCCGAGAACCAGAAGGGAGGACTTTAAGAAATGAAAATAGAGGATGTGCTGGAGTGAATGGATTTCGAATGGATTCTTTTAAATTTCTTTAATGTTCATTTTGTTTTCCCAAAATCAGAGAGGGAAAGTTTTAATGGCTAAATTCAGCCCAGGACCCAGGGCTGCACTAAGACTTCAGAGGGCCCTAGGCACTTCTGCTTTTTGGATCCCTCCTATATAAAAAATAAAATTAAAAATTACATTTTATAATTTAATTAGCTAAAGATGAATATACTAACATTATGTGTTTAAAGTTTTCTTCACCTAAAAGTTTAGTTTTTTCTTCTGATTCTAAAAGAAATTAGCCCTGGCTGATATGGCACAGTGAACTGAGTGCGAACTGAAAGATCACAGGTTCGATTCCCAGTCAGGGCCCACACCTGGGTTGCAGGCCAGGTCAGGTCCCCAGTGGGGGCGTGGGGGAGGCAACCAGTTGATGTTTCTCTGACACTTCGATGTTTCTCTGACACTTCAATGTTTCTCTATCTCTCTTTCTCCCTTCCTTCCCCTCTCTCTGAAAATAAATAAATAAAATCTTTAATTTTTTTAAATAGAAATAAAAGAAATTAAAACATTTCTATGGGCCCACGACAGCACTGCGGCCCTGCGCCCCGGCCAGGGCCCCGAGGGAGAGGTCGCCCCAGCGGCAGGCCTCCCGGCTCCCACAGCAGGGTCTTACCACCACCGCCGCGCTCCTCGCTCCTCGGTGCGCTCTACGGTTCTTGTGCTCGGTGTTTGGCCGTCTCTTTTTCTTTAACGGTTATATTGAGATATAATTCACGTAACATGTGGTTCACCTTTTTAAAGTATGTAATTCAAAAGTTTCTTAGAGTGTTCTTAGTATATTCCCAAGGTGTGTGACCATCACCACAACCGATTCTCGAACATTTTCATCGCCCCCCAACCACCCACGCCCACCCGTCAGCCGCCACGCCCCCTCCCTCCCACCCCGACCAGCGTTCCTTCTCTAGGGACGCGCGGCGCGGTCGGCTTCTCTCGCGCAGCTCGGTGGCCGTCAGACTGCCAGGGGCAGGGCGTGTGCCAGCGCCGCGCCGCTTCTGGAGCAGAGCAACACCGCAGTGTGTGAGTGCGCTGTTTTACTCATCCTCTGGTCGGTCATGGACGTTTGGGCTTGTTTCCACTTCCTGATTATTTATGGGCACTCGTGTACAGGCTTTTGCGTGAGCAAGTTTTCATTTCTCGTGGGTACCTACGAGGGAAAATCCTGGGTCCCGTGGGAATCCTATGTTTCACCGGCTGGTAACTGCTAGACTACTTTCCCAAGGAGGGCCCACGCCACCCTCCCTCCGGCTGTGCGTGCGGGCGCTGGTTCCTCCGCATCCTCGCCGGCCCCGGCCACCGTCTCTCTCTCTGTTTGACTACAGGCGTCCTTGCCAGTGGGGAGCAGCGTCTCATCACAGTTTTGATTTCCCTTTCCTTAATGGCTAATAACACCAAGTATCTTTTCATGTGCTTATCGGCCATTTTCAGAGAAATTCAGGTCTTTTGCCCATTTTTAATTGTACTATTTGTCATTTCATTATTTGGTTGTAAGTGTTCTTTTATACTTTGCATATAAATACCTTATCATATATCTTATTTGCATATATTTTCTCCCATTCCATAATAGTCTGTCCACTTCTTAAAAGTGTTTTATGTATTTATTGTTAGAGAGGGGGGAGGAAGTGAGAAAGAGAGGAAGAGAAACATCGGTGATCAGCTGGGACTGGGAATCGAATGCGAACGGAACCGGACCCCTTGCTCTATGGGACAGTGCCCCGCCCACTGAGCCACGCTGGTCAGGGGCCAGGCTTTTTTCTCTTTCTTGATAGTGTTCTTTGAATTGCCAGAGTTTTTAACTTTAGTGAATTTAATTCGTTTTAACTTTTAAATTTAAAGAATTTTTATCTAATTTTTCTTTTGTTGCTTATGCTTTTCTGTCATATTTAAGAAGGTTTTGCCTAACGCAAGATCGTAAAGATTTAGTCTTATTCTTCCTTGGAGTTTCATCATTTTAACTCTTACCGTCAGGTCTATGATCCACTCAGAGTTCGTTTACAGGTGTAGTGTCTAAAAGAGGTTCAACTGCATTCTTTTGCATATTCACATATAATTGTCCCATTTGTTGAAAGACTATTCTCTCCTCCTTGAATCATCTTGGCATCCTTGTCAAAAATTAATTGACTGTAAATGTGAGGGTTAATTTTTTTGCACCCTCAGTTCTATTCCACTGATGTGTATATCTGTCCTTACATAGGTACCACACTGTTCTGTTCACTGTAGCTCTACAGCAAGCTTTGAAATTGGGAAGTGTGAGTCCTCCAACTTTGTTTTTCATTTTAAAAATGATTTTGGCTCTTCTGGGTCTCTTGCATTCCCATATAAATTTTAGAATCAATTTGTCAATTTCTGCAAAAAGCCAGATGTAATTTGATATTATTGAATTACATTGAATCTGCAGGTCAACTTTGGGAATATTGCCCTCTTAACAATATTACATCTCCCAATCATGAATATGGGATGTCTTTTCATTTATTTAGATCTTCTTTCATTTCTTTCAATAACATTTTATAGTTTGTAAAATGTAAATTTTGTATTTCTTTTGCTAGATTTTCTAAGTATTTTATTATTTTTATGCTATTATAAATGGAATTGTTTTCTTGATTTTCTAATTGTTCACTGCTAGTGTATATAGAGTATGATTAATTTTTGCATATTGACCTTGTACCCTACAATCCTCCTGAATTCATTTATTAGTTCTAATAGTTTTTTAGTGGATTCTTAGGATTTACTATATATAAGATCATGTCACCTTTGAATAGAGATAGTTTTACTTCTTCCTTTCTAATATCAATGTCTTTTATTTCTTTTTCTTGTCCAATTGTTCTGGCTAAAACCTGGAGTACAATGTTGACTAGAAGTGTCAAGAGCAGGCGTCCCTGTCTTGTTCCTGGCCTCAGGGGAAGAGCACTCATTCTTGTACCATTAAACATGCTGTCAACCTTATCTGATGACTTTTTGTAGATACTCTTTATCAGGTTGAGGAAGTTCCCTTCTATTCCTAGTTGAGTGGTTTTATTGTAACAGTGCATTTGCCTTTTCTTTAATCCCATAACCTGCAATGTAGCTCTGAGAATCCCCACTTTAGAGACAAACAGAGGCTCTCAGTTTTCAGTGATTCGCCGAAGACCACACAACCACTAGGTGATGTGGCAGAACTCAAGCCAGGTCCCTAGACTCCAAACTCCATGCCCTGTGGTTTTTCCAGCTAGACGTTCCCATTTGCTGTGATGGAATTTCCTGCTTCAGCCAGCCATGACCACTGTGCAGAGCTGCTGGGTCCTGAAAGGAATCCCCTGGGAATATAGCTCCATGCAGAGAGGAACACCCACCAACATCAAATCAAATGGCTCTCACGTTTCTGTTCCAGCTACATGGAAAAGACTGAACTGAAGATGCTTGAACGAGATGGTCAAAGTTGGCCTCCACTGTCCATGCAGGGCAATGCTGAGGTTTGAGGAAAAATCATAGTGATGACATAAGGAAGACCAGATATTTCAAACACAGAAGGGATTTCTGTCTTTAAACCCTTACTCTCCATGATAAAGCTACCCATTCGTGAAAAAGATATCAAACTGTACCATATTGGTTTATTGCTTTCCAAAGTAACCCTTAAAGCTTCAACATCTTTGTCAATTGTTATTAAATGTATATGTTTAACTAAGGGGTTTCGCTTGTATATAACACTGAAGACAAGTGCACCTGTCTGTTCAGAGGCTTGTCGGTTAGATCATGGAGCTGAGCGTGTTATCCTCTGTGAACTGTGGAACTTGAAAGCTGGGAAGTCCTCAAGATCAAACAAGTTAAGTGGTTCTCTGCCCTGGGAAGCCCAAGCCCCACCCACACAGACCACAAATTGGTAATCATTCAGTGTCAGGCCGACCCCATCAGTGGGGTTTTAAAAGCTCCCCAGGTGATTCCAACACACAGCTAGGGTGAGAGTCACACCCCAGTCTGACTTGTAAAAGATCCGTTTTCAACATTAGCAAAACCATAGCCAGTCGTTGTAATCATAGGTTTTGCTATTCCACTCAACACTCGTCAAGCAGCAGTGTGGGTTGTGGGGCAGGATGGCAGAGAGACCAAGGGCCTGAGCTCTGGAATCAGGTTCAAATCCTGCTCTGCCACTTCCTACCACATGAGTCCCAGTTTTTCTGTGCCTTAATTTCCTTGACAGCGAAATGGGCACAGCACCCGTTGGGGTGTGTAAAGACTCAACTTGGGCAAAGAGCTTGGACACGATGCCTGGAGCAGAGTGGGTGCTTGTGGGATGGTGGCCCTCATCATCCTCACCTCCCACACAAAGGTCGGAGGGACACTGGACACGGTCCTCTGCAGGCTGATGGGGGACAGACAAGACTGATGAGCAGACCACTGTCTCGGTGGGGGGTGCATCAAGAGGGGTTCAGAGCAGGGGCCTGAACTAGACCTGCCTGGGTTCATCCCGGCTCCACCACTTATTAGATGTGCTACATCAACACTAACCCTTTGGTGCTTCAGTTTCCCTACCTATAAAAAGTGAAACTCATCAATGCTGGTGTTTCCATAGTGCTTATTACAGAGTGGGTCAGTAGAGGTCGGTGTCATCCAACAAGACACACAACTAGGACAGCCCAGTGGTTAGGTCCAAACCTCCAAGTGACAACCCCAGCGATGTCCGGGCTCCCCGTGGGCCTGTGCCTGAGGGTGGCCCTGCACTTTCCACTGTCAGCTCCAAACGCATGGACATCTGATGCCCTTCGACTCACAGCGAGTTACAAAGATGAAGAAGGTAAATGAGAGGCAGCGCGTGTTCCCAGAAAGGAGGGTCCCCGAAGGCCACTGTGTTCCCAGAGCCCCACAGGAGGGGAATGCTGCCCCACTTCAGGGAGGGGCCAGAGGAAGAAATGTGTACGGAGGAGGGCGGAGTCAGCAGGCCCCAGGGGAGAAGTGTTGGGGATCCATGAGCAGCAGGATCTCCGCAGCCCCCACGATGCCGGTGCCTTCCAGGAAAATGGCCTAGGAAAGCTGCACATTGGAGTCAGAGGTCACAGGCTCTGCAAAAATCCTGCACCCCAGTGAGGGTCCCACAGTCCCCATGGGGCCAGGCAACTGTCAGGGGCAGGAGAAGACCAGAGGGCGGTCCCGAAGTTCTGAATTCACATGACTGGGGCTGGAGAGAACCTCAGCTGTGTGGCGACTTTCTTACCACTGTGGAACTTCAGGCCCACCAGACCAGAGAAATAAAGCAACAGGACACTCTTTGCCTATAAGCGTGAGAGGACATATTTTACCTGGCACAGCCTCAAAGGGAAACACCTGTACAGGGTTCCCCACCTTGCAGTTTGCCCTGGGGCTGGTGGTCAACAGATGGTACTTGGAACCCAACCCCAATGCAAAGGTGGCCACCTCAAGAACTCCTAGTGGCCAATGAGGACTGAGCAAGCCTCTGGGGACGGGTAGTCTGGAGAGGGTGCACGTCTGAGGGATACAGATCGACGTCCCGGCCACCTGCACCAGCCAGGGTCCCGGCAGGACACACAGGACACCTGGCAGGGCTCTGTGAAGACAGCTGAGTGAAGAGAGGATCAGTGGAAGTGTGGGTGGGGGAGGGGCCAGCAACTCGGTGCCTGTGCGTCCCGCCCCAAGGACCAGTGGGAGAAAGGGGCCTGTGAGAGAGCTGGGGGCGCAAAGGAGATTTGCCCCACTGAAGCAAGAGCCAGAACCAGAAATTCTGGGATGGGGCCCTAGAATCTGCATTTCTAACAGGTTCCCGGGGCTGCTGGTGTTGCTATTCTGGGGACCACACTTTTAAAGGAATGCAGTTATTATCAAAACCTCAACAGGGAGAGAACAAGGCAGGGGAGGAGAGAAATACCTCACCTTTCTCTCTTCCCGCCCTCCAGTTTCCTGCCAGTGCCTCCCACTGGCAGTAACCAAGGAGAAAGCTGAGGGCCCCGGAGTCTGGGCCTTCCTGTCTGTACATGGTGCAGACAGGCAGCAGGAATGGGGACGACCGGAACACACCCCACCCACGGGGGCCCTTTCCCTTTCCCACCCATCACTCTCACCCCTCCCCCACCCACTTTCTTGTCTCCTCCATATAGTTTTTGTATTGATGCGATTGCACGCAGCCAGCGTTTGTGGAGCACCTGCGGAATGCCAGGCACTGCTCTAGCTTCCGGGTACAGCGGTGAGCAACACACAGGTCCCTGCCCCCGTGGAGCCTCCGCCCTAATATCCAAGTGTGTGTGTCCATCGCTCGGAACCCTAGCTCCAGAGTGGGTGTTCCCCGGCTCTCCCAGAGAGCCCCCAGACAGCGTCCCTGCAACTTGGAGGCCACATGCTTTCACCAACAAACAGGAGCTCAGTGACCTTATGTCTCATTCCCTGCTGTGTCCTCAGTCAGAGACAGTAGCAGGCGCTCTGAACATGACTGTGGAGTGAAAAAAAATGAAGAGCATTTCATAAATTGCCTTTACCAAGAATTAGGTGCTCTGCAGATCCCTAAAGGGACACCCCCGACCCCGGCAGGCAGAGGTGAGAGTGACAGGTAAGCACGGGTGGCTCAGGGCACACCGGAGGGAAGGGACGAACAGAGTGGCGTCCGCGCTCTCCAGGGGAGAGGAGGCGGCGCCAAGGGCAGCCGCTGGGCGAGCATCCCCGGCCTCACACCAGCCACAATGCAGAGGCCTTGGAGACCTGGTGACCACCCAGGGCACGGCATCTGAATGCCACCTTGCACCCCCAGCCCTCCTTTTCTGTCGCTTCCCACCGGCTGATGCAGACAGACATCCCTACTTTTTCCCACCTCTCAACCTCAACATCTCTCCTTGCATTTCTCCATATCTGAACCATCCCAGCCTTCAGGGCTCAGCTCAAATGCCCCCCACCCCCAACAAAGCCTGCTTTGTTCACCCACCACCAGCCCTGTGCCAAAGAAATGCCTCCTTGCTACGAATTTCCAGTGTGTTTTTACAGTGCATATATATGTGTGTGTGTATATATATATATATACATATATAATATATATATATATATATAATGTATAATATATTATATTGCCAAATTCTGCCTTGAGGACAGCCCAGCCCCCTCGGGGCTATAAATGGCAGGCTTCCCCACCAGCAGGGGAAGCTAAAGCTTGTCACCCTGCCTAAGATCAGGGTCCGATGACCCACAGAGAGTCTGGGGCAGGCACCACGCTGGGAGCTTGGTACACACCACGCTGCATGCGGTCAGTGTCCATCCCATCATGCAGATGAGGAAACGGAGGCTCGTGCATGCAGAGCGATACACCCAGGGCTACGCAGCCTGGAAGTGGCAGAACCAGGACCGGGCCCAGGTCTGTGCATCTGCAAAGTTCTTTCCATCATTAGAGGGGCTGACTTGTCCATGAAGGGCAGACTCCGGGCACTGCACGGCCAGACCAACTTGTTTGGCCTCAGGCAAATACAGTGTCTCTGAAATATCTTCTTAACACATTTAATTATGGGAAACTTCCAATTTTTTTTTTTGCAAAAGCAGGGACTAGTATGATGAACCCCATGTGCCCACCCCCAGCCTCCAGCTGTCACCCCGTGGCCAGCCTCGTCTCGCCTGCACTCCCACCCCCACCACCATGGGTTATTTTGAAACAAACCCCAGAAGTTGTATCTAAATGTCTTTCTGAAGGGTTTGCTCCCTGCTCAGGAAAGACAAATGCAAGGTCATGTACTCCTAGGCCCTCTGGCATCACCTGTGGGGCTATTGTTGGCTTTTTGCCACTTGGGGATAAAACACACAACCCAGGAGGCCCTGACCTGCCCTGGCTGTTGACCCCTCTGACCCCCTCACTGTCTGTGGGGCTTGGCTGAAGCACGGTGGGGCAGGATGGGTCAGAAGCTCTCTCAACACAGCCGCCTGAGCTTCTCAGCAGGCACCCGGATATCACCACCAAGAGGAGCACCTGGCAGGAGCCCTTGCAGAGAAAACGCTTCCAGGAATCCAGCCCGATACATCCGTCCAGGTCACAGCTGCCTCCTCTCTGGCTCGCTGCTCACACCTGATGCCAGGAATCTCTCTCCTCTGAGGGGCCCCCTCCAGTCCGGCTTCTTGAGACAGAAGGCTGTGTGTGGAGGCAGCGAGGGGCGGTGAGTGGGTACAGCAGGGTTGCGGAGGCCAAGTAATGTGTGCTCCCAAGAGAAAAGCCTGGGCCACGGCTGCACACGGACCTGAGTTCAAGTCCCCACTCTGCCATTGCTAGCTGTGGAACTGTATAAACAATGGTTTTTGTTTGACTGAGGTTTTTTTGTTTGTTTGTTTTTGCCAGTAAATGATCATTCTAGCCTCATGGGGCTGCTTGAGGGCTAAATGAGGTGATGGGTATGAAGCAAGAAGTCTTCAGTCAGGATTTAAATCAGGCAACATCTGCAAGGGATCAGCTTAATGAGCTGACACCCACACCCCACTGTCATTCATCACAGCTCAGACTCCCTCCTCGGAACGGGGTGCTTGCAAGGCCAGCAGAGGTATCTGGGCTGCAAAGCCACCGCCGCTGAGTTCAAATCCCTCCTCCTAGCCACACGACCTCACAGAGTGGTAGCACTTCCCTGAGCCTTCTTGTCACCTGCCAAATGGCAGTCATGGAGTACCTGGCTTTCCAGACTTGCAAAAAGGAGGAAACAGAAGAAAGTTCATGAAAACGCCTGCCAAGTGCTTGGCTCCAGAAATAAGAGCTATTTTTGACCCCTTCCCTGGATCCTGGGCTAGAGACACATTGCACTCCTCCCCCAAAAAGCCCGGGCGACCTGGGCAGCTTCCCAAGCCAGAAGCAAGAGGCTGCACTTGTGCAACCTCAGCCTGAGCAGGTGGAGGGCACCTGGTGGACCACGGGCAGTTTCGGGGAGGTGGCCAGAGCAGATGCTGAGGCTGGCAGAGGGGTGTGGAGCACTGAGGGTCGGCCGAGCTGCCCTTGACATAAACACGCAGGAGCACAGGTCTGGCTGGCAGCAGGAAGACAGGCAGCAAGAGGGAGGGGCACGGGGGAACCCAGCATCCCTGGCTGGGTCCCCACACCCCCGGGTCTGAGGATCGTGACTTAATTTCATCCCCTACCAGATGGTGTTGTTAGGTTTCTGTGGAGTTCAGGGCGAGGAGAGGGCATCGGAGACCCACAGTGAGGACATGGGGAACACAGGGGCAATGGAGAGAGGCAGCGGCACCAGTCTCACCAAGCTGGCCAGCGAGTGGTAGCTGCTAACACGCTACATTCACAGGTGCCTTGTGCCAGGCCCAAAGTGCTCCACGAACTACCACCCCCATGTTACAGATGAAGCAACTGAGGCATGGGGAAACCGAGTAACTTGTCTGAGGTCACACAGCCGGTAGTGGACACGGATTCAACTGCGACAGCCCAGTACAGCCTCTGCATTTGGCCACTACTTTGTACCACCTCTTAGTGGGGTAAGCAGGTTCTAGAAAAACCCATGCTTACTAAAGCAAGTCTCAGGTGGCTTCCAAGGAGGACTCGGCCTGTGGAAGGAGAAATCGGCCATCAGAAAGTGGCCGCATTTTGAGATGCCCAAATAGGACCCAACATGGCTGGTCCTGAGTTTGACTCTGGTTCTGAGACTCAGTCCAGCTTCTTGGTAGGCGTGCGTCTGGTTCCGTCCATAGTGGGCACTTGCAGCTTGCTGAGGGGAGAGGGGCAGGGGCTGAGGAGGACTGGTCCCGGCCCCCGGCATGTGCGGCTGAAGAGAAACAATGTTAGCTGGTTGACAAGGGCAAAAGCTCCCCCACCTCCGCTGGCTGGATTCAAGGGACTCGGCACCGGGAGCAGCGAGCAGAGAGAAACGCCAGCGGATCTCCGGTGAAGCTGCTCCTCTCACTGTTCAGGCTGGTGGCGGAGGCTTGGCAAGTGCTTCCTTGGAATTCTCCGGAGGCCCTGCCAGTTCAACTGACAGGGCAGCAGATGGCTCACACTCATCTGCTGATGGTATTTTGATTTATTTGTCTCTTACAGATGGTACCAAGCCTTGATTTCTGTCAGGAGTCCAAAATGTGGGTTAACTTTCTGAGGACAATCATTTGTCCAAGTGGATGGAATAGCAGGGACCGACTTGCCGCCTGGCAGCAGGACGGTCCCGGGGCCTCTAGATGCGCCTTGCTTGGGCACACGGGGCACTGTGGGTAAATTGAAGGGGCGAATTCGTTATGCAGAATTTTACAGCTGGAGGAATCTAAATGCCTCTTTAAAATTAACACCGTGGTGGTTAAATGTGAGAGCTTTGAACTCACAGAGTCTTGGTGTTCAAGTCCTAGCTTTGCCACTTATGAGCTCCAACCACTTGCAGACCAGACTCTCTAGGTCTTAGTTTCCTCATCTGTAAAGTGGATATGACTGTCATCTACATCACATAAGATGGGACAGAAAGAGCTGGCTGTCCACCCAAAAATGCACTATTCCTTCGGTAGTGTGGAGTTACGCCATGAAATGGCTGTCCAGCCAGGTGCAGTTTCCCAGCATGCCCTGCATCCTGGCGGGTTCTTGCCGTTAAAATGTACGTGTGAGGGATGTGTGCCCCTTCCTGGCTAGGGTTTTCATGCAGCGAGTGTGTCACCCGGATGCAGAGGACTCCGAGGTGCTAGGAAGTGGTAGAGACACGATACAGAACTTGCCTGGTCCCCAAGTCACTGTGTAGAGGAGATCTGTCACCCCCAGATCACCTGTACAAAGCAACACATGAGCAAGAAACAAATGACTGCTGGGAGATCCTCTGGTGTCTCTGGGTTTATTTGTTACAGCAGCTGGCGCCTTCTCGTACAGAGCTGGGGACCAAAGGAAATTGTACATGTGAGACAGCTGACGCATGACCAGGACTCAGTAAGTGTTCAGAATTCATATTGTCATCATCTTTCAAGGGAGCTTGATAAGTAAAGGACATTGTGAACTTTTTCACGTCATCCCATAAGTTGCATTGTTAAAGCAAGACGAGGCTGGTTTTCCTAACCCATCGGCTTCATTTCCGCCCTTTTTGGGTTCTATCCCAAATCCTTCACATGTTGCGCTCGCTCACTCCCCAAAGGGATGTTTTCGAGGAGACACTGAGGCCGCAGGGAGCTGGGGTAGATTTTCTGTGGGACACTGGCTGGTGTGGGGAGATTATGACCTGCAAGCACCTGAGTCCTGGTTTTCCTTCTCTTCCTCCTCAGCACAGAATTATTGACCAGAGATGGGAGGAAGGGCGTGGGGACCAGTGAGCCCACCGTCCTCAGTTTCCAGATGTGAAAACCAAGACCGGGTAGGGCTCATGAGTTGCGCAAGCTCTCGTCATGGCTCAGACACTGAGCTGAGGCTGGAACCTCCATGTGTCCTGCCTAAGTCTCACAACCACCACACGGGAGAGGCACTGCCCTATTACAAGATGAAGAGGCTGAGGTTAAGTACCTTACCCCAGAGCGCAGAGGTGGTAGGTGGTGGATCTAGGATCCCACCGACAGTGCTCTCACTCCAGAGCCCCCACTTGCAGTCATGCTCGGCAGGATGGGCCTTGCAGGAAGGGCTTGATTCATGCCGCTCCACTCGAAGGAGAAGGAAACCCAGTGGGTCCCAGGAGCAGGACTCCGTCTGCTGCACCCGAAGGAGAGTGCCCCGCAGAAGAGGCCCCTCCGAGGCGGCATTAGACTTCCCAATGGTACCTCATGGAGATGTGGCCAAAAGATTCAAGCAGCCAGTGGGGTATCAGACGGGGCCGGGGTTGCCTCATGTGCCCCGCAGCTGGTTCATGACGGGAGCTTTGGCGCTAAAGTACACCCCACCACGTCATGGGGACCACGGCTCCCCAGTTCCCTTCCCACCCCTCAGCTCACTTCCAGGAGAAAATTTCAATTCTGTGATCCTGTTACCATTTGCTAATCTTCTATTTGAGAGAGAGAGAGTATCCAGCTAGAACTGGATGATACTGCTTTGTTTTATGCACGCGCGCGCGCACACACACACACACACACACACACACACACAGGCTCAGGAGGGGACCCAAGAAATGAAATTTATTTATTAAAAAATTGTGTATTCTTTTCTTACATGTTTAAACTTTAGTTACCTTCAAAGTACTCTCCATTTGATGCACCTATTGAGACTTTATTCCACTGCTCCAAATCATTTTTGAACTTGTCCATTTTGATGCCTTTTAGTAACTTCTGCCATTTTTGTTTTGCCTCTTCCACATCAGCAAAATGTTTCCCTTTGAGGACTTTCTTCATCTGGGGCAACAACAAAAAAAGCTGCTTGGGCTGAGATCGGGGGGAATAGGGAGGGTGGGGCATGGGGGTCAGGCCGTTTTTGGTCAAAAACTGCAGAACAGCACAGTATGGGCAGGTGCACTTATAGATCACCCACCACAAAATGGGCAAACCCACTGAAAGAGTCTTCAAAAAAATTTCACTGAAGCCAAACTCAGCCTCTCACCACAATGCAAGCTGGCACACTGATACAGATGGGATCCTAGAACACTCACCTAGCAGGGGAAGCCTGTACTACAAGATGCTCACCCTCCAGAAGTTAATCCCAATTTTATTTTGGGTTCCCCCTCATATATATATGTTTTCTATTACTGGCAAGTTGTGCTGGCTTTCTATTTCCAACTGTAATATAAAGCTTCCCTTTCAATTCATTTATGTAAAGAAAGTATGAGCCAATATAGAGCAAAAAAAGAAGTCTTAGTAGAACAGGGGTAGGTGGCTAAGGAGAAATTCACAAAGGTGGTGAGAATGACTGACGGTTGGAACACACGGGGATGAAAGAATCCTGTGCTTTGAGCTCCGCTCACATCCTGCTTCTGTGAGGGACGTCTCCTGGAGCCGTGCAGCGCGCAGCCTGTGTGGAGGTGCACAGCAGCCATGGATGATGTTTGGGGAGTGACAAATGTCCCAAGCGTAAGAGGGGAGAGGGACAGTCTTCTGTTCAGCTGCCCTGAAATTGGCAGCCAGAGTTTCTCCTGAATTGTGGCATCTCTGATCCTCCCCCGTGACCCATCCTCAGGGGGCCACCAGGCTGCCCCAGTAGTGCTGGTGCCTAACCCACCCTCAGGAGGAAGGATGGAAGAAAGGCAGGCACAGCGCCCCTCTTGGGGCAGGCTGCAGGGAGGCAAAGGGAGCTGAGCCGGGCACTCAGCGCCGATGGCAGCAGGCGGACATCTCTGTCACGAAAGCACTCGGGAACACAGTAAACACGGCTGTTCTCAGAAAAGCTCACTGACATGGAATTCCAGCTCGCCAGAGAAGAATCAAAACAAACTCAGGAGTGGAGAATTCATAGTAAAAGCACCTACTATTTTTTTAGTATGTAAGCACTGAAAATGTCGGCGGTCTGGTGGCTGCGACACCTGACTTTGTGGAAATCATAGGAACACCGAGACCAAGAGGTCCGAGGTGGTCTGGATGCCGGTGTTATCGTCTCTCTCAGCAGGCTGCTGGCGCTGGAAATTCTTTGTTCAGAGTCCACAATGACGCGTTTCTCTCCACCCACCCCGCCCCCCCAAATCACAGAAGTAATTATCCACCCAGGGTCAGTGCGACCAGGCAGAAGAGACAGGAGATTAGAATTCAGCCCTAACATGGGAGCCCAACCCTAACATGGCTCTTGGGCCCAGGGCCACAGAGAAAGAGCCTCTCATGTCTTTATTCCATGTCAGGGATTTACCAAGCTGATAAAAAAAATTTTTTAAATTTTTTTTAAATTAAAAAAAAAAAAGAACCCTGGCTCATGTGGCTCGTGTGGCTCGGTGGAAAGTGCCAGCCTATGAACCAAAGGGTCTCCAGTTTGATTCCCAGTCAGGGCACATGCCTGGGTTGCTGGCCAGGTCCCCAGTAGGGGGCGCATGAGAGGCAACCACACATTGATGTTTCCCTCTCTTTCTCCCTCCCTTCTTTTCTCTCAAAAAATAAATAAATAAAATCTTTTAAAAAGAAAAGAAAATCAACTCACACCATGCCAGGCCAGTCCTAAACATCTCTCTACCCTACCACCACCCACCCACCCACACACACACGTCTGGAGCCCACTGCCTCGGCCTCTCCCGCTCCCCCCTGCCGCCACCCCGGCCTCCCTGCACTGTCAGACACTGGGATGTTGATAGAGCCCAGCTCTGAATTCTCTTGAGGAATTTCTACTTAATTTCAGTTCTTGCAGAATCGTCATGCCTTCAGACATTTACTTAAAAGGCAGACTCCTAAAAATGTATATTCTCTGTGACCCAACAGTATCATTTCTTGGAATTCATCTGACAGACATACTCACACGTGTCCAAAGTAATGCAAGGTCAAGATAACTCACTGCAGCATTATTTTAGTAACAAAGGGCTAGGAATAACCTATATTTCCATTAATTAAATACAAAATATACATTCAATGTATGGAAAACTCATACCCATTGAAACAAGGCAGCTCTCTCAGAACATTAACATTAATTAATATTAACACAGAACTCAGAATATCAATATTCTGGGAAATAGTGGGTTCCCCACTGAGGCTTCAGACCCACTGCTCACAGAAATGAATGCAAACAGCCCCACCTGCCCCTTCTCCTGCCAAGTGTGACCCTCGACGCTCTCCGTGAGACACGGGGTAGTTTCCGAACGCTGCTATAACGAACGGCCACAGCTTAACTGTTTACGCCACATGAAATCTTTCTTCTGATTCCACAGGTCAGAATTCCACGTGGGTCCTCCTGGCTCAGCCAGGTGTCCGCAGGGCGGCACCCCCTTGCAGAGGCTCTGGGGGGGTCCACCTCCTTGCCTTTTCTAGCCCCTTGAGGCCGCCGTACCCCTACATGCACAGCCCCTTGCTCCACCTGCGCAGTCCGAACACGGGGCGCCCCTGCTCTCACTGCTGCTCAGACACGGCCCCTGTCTGGTGACTGGGAGGGGGCCTCCTCCTCAGAAGGACTTGTGGGATTAGGTCGGGCCCATGGGGAAAATCAAGTGATCTCCCAATTCCAAAGCCTCCATGTCACCAACCCCACCCAAAGAAGTCCCTTTCACCCTTTCAGGAAGCGTGTTCACGGGTCACAGGGATCATGACATGGCGTACCGGGGAGGGTGCCCTGCGGTGCCTACCAAGGAAACTCGGTGCTCCAGGCTCCAAAGCTCTCACCACATCTCACCAGACACAAGGCCTTATGACGACGCACCCCTCCCTCTGCCGAAATGCTCCTTCTTACCTGCCCCGTTCCCACGCAAGCCTTGGAGGCTGACCTGGGAAGCTCCTTCCTCTGCGAAGATCCCCCTGACTTCCCAAAGCAGGATTAGGGACAAATAAGACTTGTCACTTATCGTTTGAATGATGCATCTTTAGCAGCCTGCAAACAGTTTAGGGGTGAAAGGGACTCATCCCACCTCACACCCCACCACACAGCATGATGCCTGCATGAGCAAGGCCAGCGTACACTGGAGCAGTGGAGTGCTGAGCCCCATTTTACTGTGGGGGGCACTGTGCAATTTTTGAAGTCCAAATATGATTTTATGTATCTGTTGTTGTTTCAATTCGCATGCCCGGCACATAATAGGAGCTCAGTAATATTTGCTGAGTGAATACATTAATATGCACACCTAATATTTTATTGACCTTTTTCTATGTGCCAGGCACTTTGCTCAGCATTTTATAAGCTCTGTCTCCCTCATTTAATTTTTCACCATAATTCTCAAAGGAGAACTACTGGATTCTTTGGGGTAGTTGATACTAGCTCCTGTTACAAACACTTCAACATTTTAAAGGATTGTTTTTCCTGCATGACTCCCACCCATGTGGGGACTTGGGGACCCAGGCTCCTTCCAAGGTGTAGGTGCAGCAAGGTGAGGGAGAGGAAGTGCGAGGAAGGCATGCTGCACGCTCAGCCAGAAGAGGCGTACATCACTCCCACTCACACCCTGTGAGCTCCCTGCGTGCCCCAGCCTCCTCTGCGGCAGGGTGGGCCATGAGGCTGGGACACGCAGGGAGCGATGTGATGGGCACAGCAGTCACTACCACAGTTAGCACCTCCTCGCGCTGCAGTTGGAGCACCAGGGTTCAGACGAATGCAGACACCGCCTGGGATCTGGCCGCTAATGTGCGGAGGAGGCAAACTCAACCCGGGGCCTGCCCGCGGGCACAGACCCCGGCGTGGCTGGTTCCTGTCTGCACATCTCATGCTCACTCGGGAGCCGGGCCGCCCCTGGACGGAGGTGGGGACCTTGCTGATGGCAGGAAGGACCCCGCCCTGGAGTGGGGGGTTTCCCTGGGACAGCCCCACAGGGGATCCTCCACCCAGAGAACCTCGGGAGGCGCTGGTCACATTCCACCCTCCGTTTGCTGACCGACCTCTGCCAGTGAAGGTGGGTCAGAAGCATCTAGATGACGACACGAGGCAGGTGTTACGTATTTGATTTCCCCTCCAGAGTGTTGCGGGAGGGGAAACAGAATCTTCCTTTAAGTGAGCATCCAATGAAACTCAAATAAAACCAATAACTCTTTCAGGGTGCGCGGCTCTCTAGGCCCCCCAAACCCTCTCAGCACATGGATTCGGGGGCGTCTGGCAGCTGTCCGCTGTCTGGAAGGAGATACTGCTCCTTCCCGGACAGAGGCTCCTCTCCTCCCTGCCGCCTTCCCCTGTGGCATTGGCCCTTTCTCCGCCCCTGCAGCTTGAAGTCGTAATAAAAAATGTCCCCCTAACCCATGTTGCCCGGGCCAGCATCAGGCCCAGAACCCGGCGCTCTCTGCAGAGCCTACGTCCTCATCCACGGTTCTGTCTTCCAGCACCAGCATCTCTAGGCTGAGATGACTGCAATTACCAGTCAATTAATTCTCAAGTACTCAGGGCTGATTATTCAGGGAATAGATTATTCGTGATTTTGCTTCCCCCTTCTCTGTGGGTTGGCACTCATGAGCACCCCCATCAGCAGGCAGGAAAGGAAGAGAAAGTTTGCCGAACTCCCACCCATTGGACCAGTTACGGGTCAGCCTCTTCTGCTTGGCAGGGAAGCAGCTAGGCCCCTGGATTCCTTTGCTCACACTGCCTCTTCCCCATCCGCATAGATAATTCAGTGTCTACAATCATCTTCCAGAAAGGAGAGGGTAGCTGCAGCCAGCACCAGCCTGGATCTTCCTTCCCTGCGGCTCGACGCCTGCGCCCTCGACAACGGCGAGCGTGCCCGTGGGAGCAGCGGGCATGAGTGTGTGTGAGACGCCGACGCTGTCAGCCATTCACGCAGCTCGATGGCAGGGGCTGTCTCTTTACAGCGTGAAATATGTCAAGGGATGTTGTGGGATGCCATAGCTAATAAATACAATGAATTTTTTACAGTGGAGCGGAGACAGACGGAAACAGCTCCCCTCACGTGAAATGGTCTTCTTTGCCAGCTTACCCAAGAAGGGGCTTGTCTTCCAACATGAGGCCAAAGGCCCCATCTTAAGGAATCTAAACCATAGTCCCTTCCTGAAGGATATAGGAGGCCCTCCTCAGGGGACCATCCCCAAGGCCGACAAGAGAAAAAATAGACAGTGGCCCAGGGGATAGGGCGCCTGTCAGCTTAGAGGGGACCCGAGATCAGTCCGGGAGGAACAGAGCCACCTCCACAGCACTCACCACCTCCTCGCAGCCTGGTCCACACCCGCCTCTTGGGAAGTTTGGAGCTGTCATCTCCTGGGTCAGAGCAGCTGAAGGGCAAGAGGGGGTTCCTGTGCAGGGAGATGGGCCCCCAGGTGAACTAACTGTTGGCACTATCACCAGTTTTTTTTGCATTCAATCGACAAATCTTCATTAGGTACCTACTGTGTGTCAAGCACTGTTCAAAGCACTGAGGAGTCAGAAGTGAATAACGTGAAGATCCAGCAGATGAGACAGACTGTAAAAAAGTGAAAGCGTAAAGCACAGAGGGGGACTTGCACTCAAGTGCAAAGGCCCTGGGGCAGGAATGTGTTCGGAGTGCTGGAGGCACCAGAAGAAGCTGGGGGCGTGGAACAAACGGCAGGGGAGATGCTGTTAGAGTCAGAAGGGCCGGGTCATGCGGGCCTCAGGCCAGGGCAGGTGTGGGAGCTCTGCTGAGCCTCTGGAAGTCACTAGAGGCTGTGTGGTCACAAAAGACAACCCACTCGTGAGCTTACGATGGAGGCTTGTTAACATGGGGAGATAAGAGTGTCTCCTTGCTGGACCCACACGCAGGAACTACAGGGAGAGGGAAGCCATCAGAGCCGAGGCAGCCTCTCTCCAGTTGCCTCGGCTCCCAGGTCCCTCTTCTCAGCCCCTCAGTTCCTCTGGACAAAGGCCTGACTCAGTACTCCAGCCCCCGCCCTGTCTCCAACCCTACAGAACCTGACCTGTCTTTCAGAGTGCTCCAAATTCCTAGGAGAGAGAAGCTGATTGGTCCACCTCAGGTCAGGTGTCCAGCCCTAGTGGCCAATCAGCACGGCCAGGGAAGGGCAAACTTGCCCTGGAAAACATGGCTACTGGCGGTGGCCACACTGTAGGTGGGAAAGCTCCAGGAGAAGGAGGACCGGGCTGGGCAAACGCCTCCCCAGTGCCTGCTGCTCGCCATTCTTAGAGGTCCCTCTCGGCAGGCAGTGGTCTTTGACTTCCTCCGTCCCTGCCTCCATCTCAGTCCCTGCCCCCAACTCTACAGGAGACCATGGGCTGCCCAGACCACCAGAGTTCCCTTACAAAGCGGGGAGCTTCCTGCTCAGAGCAGCAGGGGACCCCAGAATCAGGGACAACAGAGGAAACAAGTCAAATCTTGAGGCTGGGGTCTGGCAAGCAGGAAGACTGCTCTGAAAACCCTGAAGCAGACACACAAGAGTCCATGCGGCAAGGTCATGGTGATTGCCAGAACAGCTGCCAGTGAGGCCCAGCGGGGCGCCCGGGATGACAGCCACTTAGCTGGAGGCTCCTGTGTGCACAGCAGGGTCTAAGTAGAAGACAAGAGCCCACAGCTGGGAGTGGGGGACACTGTGAATGGGGGCTCAACCTGGCTCTTCTTGTACCTTGGGGGCCTTCTCTCAGACCGGGAAGCTCCTACACTCAGCCTCCTCAGTGCTTAGCTGCCAACCCATCACCGCTGCACCAAGGCCCCAAGAGGACCCAGTGCCAGCACTCTGGGACTCAGGCATGTCCGGGCCTCATCGTCAGCGGTGCAATCACAAAGGGAGTTCTGGGAGAAACGGCGGCTGGGAGGGGAGGGGCTTGGCGGTGGGAGCAGGGGAGGTGTCCTCTCTCAGTCTGCAGGCCGGGGGAGGTGGGAGGGAAAGAAGGAGACAGCGAGAGACGGATTGAGGAGGAGAGAACTGTGATGGGAAGATGGGGGCAAAAAGACAGGAAACGAGGAAAAGATCAGGATGAAGTAAGACGGAGACAAAGACACCAAAGGAGAGAAAGAGGGACAGAAGCAAGGGACAACTGGTCCGAGCGCCTGAGAAGGACAACTGTCTGGGCTTGAATCCAGACGCCACAACCAATGACAAGTGTCTTGTATTCGTTTGCTAGTGCAAGCGAGTGGCCAAAACAACTCAAATGTATTGTCTCACAGTTTGGGGGCTAGAAGTCCAAGATAAAGGTGTTGGCAGGGCTGGCTCCTTCTGAGGACTGTGAGGACAGAATCCATTTCCAGCCTCTCTCCTTGGCTGGTGATAGGGGTCCTCGAATTCACGTGGTGCTCCCTGCTGCACATGATCTCCAAATTCCCCATTTGTTAAGGACACCAGTCACACTGGATTAGAGTCCACTGCATGACCTCATTTTAACTGCATTTCCTCTGAGAGACCCTATCTCCAATTAAAGTCCCATTCAGAGGTTCTGGAGGTCATGACATCAATATACAAATTCTGGGGGCACAACTGAACCCATAACATGACCTATCCTCTCTGTACCTCATTTCCTCATCTACAAGACAGGTCACTCTGAGAATCCAGTGGGTTACTAAGCATAAAGTCTGACATGCAGTAAGTGCTTAATAAACGCGAGTTACATTATGAACTGTATTAACATCAGCTGGCGTGGTGGGCAGGACAACAGTCCCCAAAGATGTCCACCCCTGAATCCTCAAATTCTGTAAATATGTTACTTTCCACAACAAAAGGGACTTTGCAGATGTGATAAGGCTACAGAGTTTGAGATGCGGAGATTATCTGGGATTACATGTATCCAAGTAGATCTCAAGTAATCACGAGTGCTTAAAAGCAGAGAACCTTCCCCAGCGCTGGTGACAGAGGCACAACCACGGGAGACAGGCCAGAGAGATGCGCTGTTGCTGGCTTGGAAGGAGGAGGCAGGGAGTCACGTGCCAAGGAACACGGTGGCCTCAGGAAGCTAACACAGCTATCAGTTAACAGCCAGCAAGAAAATGGGGGCCTTACTCCTACAACCCCCAGGAACTGAATTCTGCCAATGGTCAGGATAAGCGGGAGCAGGTTCTGCCCTAGAGCCTACCAACGCTCTAGGGAAGAACCTAGAGCGGAATGCAGCCTGCCAACACCTAGATTTTAGGTGGGTAAGACATTACAGCACTTCGGCCGCCAGAACCGGAAGATAATAAATCGGTGCCATTAAGCCTGTAAATGTGCAGTGACTTGTTACAGCAGCCGTGAGAAACTAATACATTCCGAAAACACCAGTCAGACAGCAGTGAGTGACCTGGAGGCCCAGCCCTCCAACTGGAGACCAGGGTGGCATTAGTGCCCCTAGGTCAGCGGGCAACTCCAGCAACCACAGAGGACCACTCTGTCCACCTGGAGGGCCCCTCAGGAACAGGAACGAGATCAACACACTGGCCTTTGGAGCTGGCACAGCACCTGAAGGTAGAGCACAAAAGCCAAGGGGTATCTGTGCCCAGGCAGGGAGACCCCTGAGGGCCCCCAGGTGGTGACAGCATCCCGGGGCCCCACACCACAGCCCCTCCAGCCCTCCAGACAGCACCCTGACCATGGTCCGCTGAACCATGACCCCAAAGATGTCCCAGCCCTCATCCCCAGACTCTGAGAATGTGACCCTGCGTGGAGAGACAAAGTGTGCAGATGTGATTAAGGATCCTGGACTGGGAAGATTCTCTTGGATTATCCCAGTGGGTCCAACGCAGTCACCAGGGCCCTTAAAGGAGACAGGAGGGTCAGAGCCAGGAGAAGATGTGGCAGCAGAACCAGGGGCTGGCGTGATGGGCCCTGAAAATGAAGGAAGCCCCAGGGCCCAGGGGCGCAGGAGCCTTTAGAAACTGGAAAAGGCCAAGAAGAGGATACTCTCCTGAAGGAACTCGGCCCTGCAGTTACCTCCACTTTAGCTTCTGACCTCCAGAACTGTCAGGGAATACATCTGTGCTGTTTTAAGCCTCGAAGTTCGGGGTGTTTGAAGACGCTGGCCAGACTGCTGTCGCCACCGGCGGTCCCTGCCCAGATGCCGGCAGCGGCCGCCTTGGGGCCTCCCTGCCTCCTCTCTCCTGCCCTTCCGTGGGCTCCAACCCGGCCCCAGGGAGATCAAGAGAAGTAAATCAGGTTTTGCCGCCTCCTCTGCCCTCCAAAGGCTTCTTGTCCCACTTGGAATAAAACTCCACAGTGGCCTGCAGGGCCCTCCACCAGTGGTTCTCAACCTTTGCTGCACGTCTGTATCCCCCAGATGCCCAGGAGGCAGGCCCCCGGGGATCAGCCATTGTAACTCTCCAAGTGGTTCCAACAGGTGGTCAGGCCAGGGTGCAGGGGCCCTCCCTGATGTGCCCTTCCTGTCACCCCACCCCACCCCCATCCTGCCCTCACTCACTACGCTCCAGGATGCTCCCCACAACCTCAAGCACCGTCTGGGCTCAGACCTTCACACCTGCTTGCCTTCTTTCCCCGGATATTCGAGGGGCTGGAAGCCCACAAAGAGGCCTCCCTGACCCCCACTCTGCACCCCTGCCCCTTGACCCTCTTGTATCGCCCCCGGCAGCACTCAGACCTGACTGTGGAACGCACCTGTGCGAGCACGTGCTGCCCACGTGTCCCCACCAGACTTGGCTCCATGAGGCCGGAGTCTGTCTCTGTGTGGGTCCCCACGGGCTCCCCTGCACAGGGCCCGCACAGGGCTCACCCAGGGCACGGCTCGTCATCTGGTCGTCGGGTGGGCAAACAAATGCTGCGTGGTTGCCGCAATCTCTGGTCACGCCAGGCGGGCGCACATGAAGCAAGCGCAGCACCATGCTCAGCAAAGAGGCTTTGAAAAGACAGGACCCACAGAAAGGCACCGGTTTTGCATTCAGCAGGCCTAACACTGAATCCCAGGTCCCAGCTCACCCCCGGGAGAGTCACAGCACCTCTCTGAGCCCCAGTTTCCTCACTGGAAAGCCGGGCGGTGACTTACCTCAGTCCACTCCACAGCTCGGAGCAGCACGCCCCAGTACAAACACCGCCCTGCCCGCTGCTGGTGCTGACGTTCCCCGGGGGGCAGAAATGACTTTGTGGAGAAGAATGCTGTGACAAGTGCGTGAGTCCCTGTCACCTGTGCACACCTGTGAAAAGGCTGCATGTTGGCTCCCACAGGAGGCCTCCGGGCAGAGGAGAGGGGCTCTGATGGCCAGGGAGAGGCGGTGGGAACCCAGGTGGAAGCAGCAGGGGCCGGCCAGATGCCCGTGGGCCACTCTGGGCACTGCACCCCCTCCCACAGGTCTGCAGGAAAGCCAGCTAAATCCCCAATTCTCTGAGGGGGACCATCACTGTGGAAAGCCAAGAAGGAACAGCCTCTCCTCTTGGAGCTCACCCCATTGGGGACAGGAGTCAGCTGTGACAAAACCCAGCCCCCAAGGCACAGGGGCCTCCGGGAACCTGGCACTGGTGGGGAGGGCTTGGCCCCAGAGACGGCGCACTCTCGGGGAAATGTGCCATCCATGTCTGGTTCTCCAGGGGCTCGCAGGCCCCAGCCGAGAGCTGGAGCCCAAGAAGAACCCGTGTGGCCTGGGACAGCCTTTCCACGTGGGAAGTGTGGTTCGACCTGGAGGCGCTGCCACGGCAGGGCTGGCTCCAGAAGCCATACACCCATGGGAGCAAGCTTCTCTTTCCAGCTCCGGCGTCTTCACTAGCATTTGCTCCGGAGAGGAGGGCCATCCTGACAGTCACAGCCACGGAGGCCTGGTGTTGGGAATAGTGGAGAAGGATGGCAGCAAATATTCCTGCCCAGGACACCAGTCCCTGCCACCCACCTTCAGCAGGACTGGGGAGAAGGCAATCTGGAACGTCCCGGCGGCCTTGACGACAAAACCAAAAGCGGCCTAAGTGCCCACATGGCCTCTGCAGGAAGTCCAAACAGACTCCCACCTGAAGGGCTCCGACCAACCAGCTCGGCCCTTTCTAGGGGGACAGAGCAGGTCCAGCTGCAGGCAGGGCAGAGGAGGGCGCTCTGCCAGGCCGCTGCTCTCACCCCTGTGGGGACTCTGGCGACGGGGCACCCAGGACAACAAAGGGCAGCCCTGCACCAGGCCGAAGGACCGTTTGGGAAACAAATACCCCCCACCCTCGATTTCCAAAAGGTCACCCGGAGGGTGCAAGGATTTTGACAGCAGGACTGGTTGGACTGCACTGACCAGGATGGAGGAAGGAAGGAGAGTTTCTCGGCACAAGTACTGGGGCAGGTCTGCAAGGCTGGCGCCATCTCCCGCCAGCGGCCCCACCTGACCCGCTGCCCCACGCCCTGGCCCGCAGGAGTCCGTGGGCAGGGGTGAGTGAGGGGCCAGCGTGGGCTGATGGTCCCAAGGGCGTCAGGGATGCAGAGGAAGTGGTGGGGCTGTGGAGCACGGGGAGCTCAGTTCCATCCGAAAGGGTGGCTGCCACCCCGCTCTGGTCTGCTGTGGCCGTGGGGGCCCCCGAGCTGCCAGATTCTCCTGTGGTCCGAGGGCCTGAACCCTGGCTCTCAGGGGAGCCCCCGTCTCTCCAGTGAGAAGTGACAGAGACTCCTATGTGGCTCCAGTGTCCACCTGACCTCCTTTGGCAGCTGGAATCCGGCCACGGCCGTGGTCTACCTTGGCCCAAGCGGACAAAGGCAGTGTCTTGCCGATGACAGAGCAACTGTCTAGGTCCCCTTGAGATGTCTGACTGGTCCAGACTTTCATGTGAGAGAAGAAAAAAGTTTCTATCACATTTTAATCTGCTGTTATTTTGAGGTGTTTGGCTTAGTGGTCAGACTTCAAATCCTAACACAGGTGGCCACAAGCTCAGCTGTGGGATCCTCAGCGAGTCCAGCCAGGGTGCAGCCCTGAGCGCAGGTGATGTCCTGCAGGGCACCTGCTGGGTCATGCTACTCCCCTGACAATGAACCTCTGCGAGCTTCTGTCGGCTCAACCAAGCCCACACTCCCAGACACCCCAAAGCAGGGCCTTCGCAACCTGCCCCCCCGCCCCTTTTGCTTCCATCTTTTGAGCACCCAGGCAGTTGCTGTAGCGACTCCAAACTACCCACAGTTTCTAAGTCTTCAAGGTCGCCGCCTCCCCCAGGCAGCCATCCCTCCCCTAGCTGAGTCAGTCACGCCCTCCCCTGCCCTCCCACCACCTCTTAAGCACACCCTATTAATACCCAACTACAGGGCACATGCGTGACATTCTAATTGCATCGGGCTGTGAAAGCAAGGCCTCGAGAGGCAGCCAGACTGAAATCTCAGCGCCCGAACTCACTTGCTGTGTTATCTTAGGCCAGTTACTCAAACTCTCTGAGTCTCAACTTCCTCATCTGTGAACTGGCAAGAACGCTCACTGACTATTTAACAAGCACAGACAGAAAGCCTCTTGTGGCAGGTGTTCTGCCAGGCGTGGAGCATGCCAGACTGCACTGTCAGCATGAAGCTCACGAACTGATGGCAGCCTACTTCAGTGCGGTCGTGATCAAACTCACAAAGAAAAGTACAGTGTGTGCATAATGGGGAGAGCCAACCTAGTCTGGGAGAGGGGTCACAGAAAGTGTCCTTGAGGAGGCGACATTATGAAAACAGAGTAAGGTCAGGCTAGGCCCATGAGGAGGGAAGCTGCAGAGAGGGGGTTTGAGGAAGAAGGAACAGCATATGCAAAGGCCCTGAGGCAAGACAAATGTGTCCCTTTCCAGGAACCCAGGAGAGTAATGCTAACAACGTTTGAGGGCAGAGCCACTGTGTCTTTGGGCCTCCAGGGCCCAATCAGTGCTTGACACAGAGTAAATGGCATAGAGAGCTGCCAATGAGTGAGTGACTGTGTTCAGAGTTCACCAACTCTGATTCCATGACTAAGTTCATTACTGGACACTGGCTGGCCATTCGCCAAGCACTGCCCATGTGCCAGGAGCTGCGTGGGACTGAAGGAGGGAGCAGAGATGGACCAGCCCTGGATTCTGCTCGCTCAGCCTTTCCACTCGCGAAGCCAGGAGACATGATCATGTGGACCCCAAACACAAGGTCAAGGCGTCAAGACTCGTGGCAAAGACTAGCTATTGTCCACTGAAATCTGCCTCCCTTCTTCCACAGCGCTGAAGCCACAGGCCTCCTGGGCAGTAGGTGCAGCCATGCACAGCTCTTGACACTGGCTTGTCACCCTGGGCCAGGACGGAAGGCACCAGGCAGGCCTCCTCCACATTCTCTCCCAGGCTCCTGGGTGGTCCAATTTCAACCTTGTAGAACCGGGTTCCTTAGGGGGTGCAAAGCAATGACTTGGAAGGAACTGAGGTCCTGAAATAATGGGCAGGGATAGAGCTACCCTATGAACTAGAATTATTACCTAATGGAGAAATAGTTTCTCTGTTCTCTAAGCTTCTGTATTACAGGGTCTCTTTGTTACAGCAGCATAGCTTTACCCTGACTAATACAGCACCTGAGAAAGGGACAGGGATTTACGAGTTCAGAGCAGAAAGTGGCTATTTTGTGCTTCAAGAATCAAGGGAGACTTCCTGGAGGAAGCTGGCATCTGTACTAGGCTTTAAGGAAGTCTATACTGAGTAAACAGCAGTGTATCCACTGGGGTGTCCATTAGACAGAATGAGGCCGATCCATATGAGAATGAGCTGTGGGGAAAGGCCTGAGTTCCCGTGTCAGGAGAAGCAAGCAAAACGCAGAATCAAACATCCACACTTCCACTGCCGTACATAAGAATGCAGCTGTGTACAGGCGGAAAACCATAGGAAAATACAGGCTAAACTGAACTGTGGGGATAAAGCACAAGGTAAGGGGAGGGATTTTCTAAATGTCCACTTCGTCCTACTGGGCCAGGTTATCTTTTCACAAGGAATGCCTATTACATTGTAATAAGACTTCCCTGTGTGTCTAACGCACATTGTAAGCTTGCCCGTGCTGCCCTCCCAGGAGAGGAGCCACTCTCAGAACTCGCTGGACGTGGCCTGCCCAGCTGGACATGAGCTTTGGGAGGAGGCCTCGGTTTAACCACTGGTCCTCGGAGTTCGGGGTGCAGGTGCTGCTGGGACAGAGGCGACTTGGAAAGGGGGCTGGAGAGAGGCAGAGGAGTCACTCCCCGGTTAGTCTGGTCTGAGCTCAGTGGTTTCCAGAGACAAACGTCTCAGAGGCTGGGAGCTTGCCCGCTCTGCCTGGGCCAAAAGCAGGGAAGTGAGACCTCACCGGCCAGGACATGGCTGCCCAGTGAAGGCCTGGGCAACCTCCCGCCCAACAAGGCTGGGTCCCTTGTCTCCTGTGGCACCAGGGATGGATGGTGACTCAGAAAGGGAGGCTTATCCGCAACATGGTGGCCAGATGAAGCCAGCGGCTTCAGTCAGGGACTCCTCAGACGTGGTCTGTCCGCAGTCACACAGGAGAAACGGAGGCAGCTCTCCCAGCAATGGCTGGCATTACCACTGCATTGCAGGGCCTCTTCCTTATAGCAGCAGAGCTTCATCACGACTGAGGCCGGGCTCTGGGAACTCGGAGAGGGAAGAGGAAATGGATGTAGGAAATTGATCATTTGCATAGTTCTAGAACAGGGCTCAGAAAATGTCTATCAAGAGCCAGTCAACATTTTGGGCTCTGTGGACCATAGGCCCCTGTCGCAATTACCCTGCTCTGACACTGTAGCAAAAAAAGCAGCCATAGGCAATATGTAAGCAAGTGGGTGGGCTGCGTTCCAACTAAACAGTATAAAAGCGGGCGTGGGCACAGCAGCGTGACTGTACGGAGCCCCACGGAACTGTGCGCTAGCAAATGGTGGAGCTCTGGTGAGTGTGGCCGACCCATCCACGTCCCATCTCACACGGCAGTTCTCTCCCAATCTCCCCCTCCCTTCCCCCCTCTCTAAAGTCAGTAAGAATGTCCTCAGGTGAGGGTAACAAAATAAATACACAGATAAATAAATAAGTAAATAAATAAGCAAGCAATGAAACAAATGTCCTCGGGTAGGGGGGAAAAAAAGTTGAAATGGTCAACTTTTTATGTTATGTTTTTACCACAGTTAAAAACTACAATTTTAATTTATAATCTTAATTTTTTTTTAAAGTGGGCAGTGGGCGGGATTTGGGCCCAAGCTGTAGTTTGCCAATGCCTGCTCTGGAACATCAGAGCCCCGAAGCCCCTTGGAGGGCAAATCTGCTCGCTGGGCGAAGGCAGATTCCTTCAACACCAGTTCCCTCCTACACGATTGGTAAGGAGGGGAAGGGTGTTGAAGTATCAGGGAAGTGTGCCCATTATGATTTCTAGCACGCTACTATTTTCAAGTACAGATGCTCCTTGACATACAATGGGGGTACGTCCTGATAAACCCACCACAAACTGAAACCATCACAGTAAACAGCGCATTTCCTGCATCTAACCGACTGGACGCCGTGGCCTCGCCTCGCTGTCATGGCGCATGCTCGGAGCACTCGCAGTGAGTGGCCTGTGGCTGGGCAAAGCCACCGACGCAAAGGCTATTTCATAACAACGTGGTGGGTGTCCTACCTACTTCGTCATGCCTTTCACTTTTACTTCGTCATAAAGTCAAAAAATGTTAAATTGAACCACAGTAAATTGGGGATAATCTGTAATCAGGAACAAGCACAATTTAAAAAGTGACTTTAGCAGGATTTGAAGAATTCAAGAAAAAACCTGGAAGTCTGTACAAACGCCTCCCCTTATCACAAGCAGCAGCTGGATTACGGCTCCAAGGGCCTCCGTGCTTTCGCAGGATTAAGCGCCTGGGGATGTGGCAAATCCAGACGAAGAAGCTTTCGCGCCTCCCGAAACAAGGGACTAATGAGGAAGGAAGGCTACGCTTTCCATCACAGTGTCAGGGGAATGGTCCCGATTAGAGGCCGGCGCCCTCTGGGACCTCCATCTCCAGAGGCCACCGGAGCCTCCGTGCTCACGGCTGAACCGCGCAGTTCCCCGGGTGGCTGGGCCCGAATGCCCCTGAAAGTTTGCACATGCTCAGAGGTTTGTCAGAATTCTTATCGATTCTGTTGGCGCTCTGGCTGCAAGCGTCCCTAGATTTTGAGCCATTGGCCCCAACCCCATTTTTCTGGCTGGCCCTGTGCTTGTTAGCGCACGACCATGCAGAGCGTGGAGGTCCGTAGGGCGCACTTTCCCACGACGGCAGCGGCACCTGGAACCGCACCGCGCCACTCCGCCGGGCAGGACTTGGACCAACAGCGGCTGCCGATGTTCAGAGTTCTTACTGCGCGCTGGCGTTGTGCTGACTAATACCCCCTTTCCCCAGAATAATCCCGTGTTAGAGCCCCATTTTCACAGAAGGGGACATCGAGGCCCAGAGACGTTAGGGGACCTGTCCAAGTCAGCAGAGTCCAGGAGCCCTCTCACCGCCTTTCAAAGCTTCTTGCCTGCCCCACCGCATCCCCGTGTCCGCATCTCCCCGCAGTGTGCACACCTGAGAACTCTGGGACCTGCCCGGCCTTGGAAGTCGATCCTAATCGGTAACTCAGGTGGTGAGTATCTGGGAATTTTATCATTAGTCTTTGGACTACATGTGTGTGTTAAACACTATTTGCACAGATGATCTAGCTCACAATTCAGTTTTTTAGATTTAAAGTTAAAAAAAGAAATGGCCTAAGGGTAGAGATAGAGCAAATTCAAGTCCCTTTGCATACTTAAGGGGCACCCAGTTCTCCATACCCTCAGATAACATGTTCGGACAACATGCTCAAACACTCCCTACCACACCAGGAGTGCAGCTATTGGCTGAAACAATAATAACACACACAAAAAAAACCTCAACCAGCAGTGGCTTAAAAACACAGACACTGAATTATCTCTCATAACAAGGCTGATCCAGTAGTTCAGCGATGCAAGTTTCTGACATTCTTCTAGAAGCACAAGATGGCTGCTGAAGCCCGACATCACATCTTCACCCAACCACTTCCGAAGGCAGGAAGTAGGGAATCATGTGGGATCATTAGACTTTACTCATATGCCCACATTTTCTCATCAAGGGAAAAATATTTCCCAGAAAGTCCCCAGCAGAGTCCCATTTACATGTAACTGGCCAGAACTGGGTCATATTTAACCACTGCTAGCCACAAGGGAAGCTAGGAAAATATCTGCCCTTTTCAGCCTCCATATCAGGTGGACAAGGAAGGAGAGGGAGTGTCCGCTGGGCAGAAAACCACAATGCCCACCGCAACGCGCCCCACCTGCTGCACGTCAAGTACATCTGCCCCACTGCGATGCCTCCGAGCCGTCGAGTAACCCAGGTCCCGCCTCACGTGGAAACTGGAGTCCACACCACCCAGCCCCAGAGTAAACTGTTGAGATGTGTCTGTTTCCTCCCAAAGATGCTTGAGGAGTGCTCTGAATCACCCTTGATCCCCAGCCCCAAGCTCATGACCTGACAGAGTGGTAAGACTCACTTTGTCGACCCCTGGGCACTGTCAGGTGAAGGAAGTCAGCAAATCCTCCCCGCTGTCATGATCTAGCCAGCATGAACTCTGACATGTGATGGGACCCCAGTGCTAGGGGCCTAAGAAAAGGGAGAAGCTAATCGTGGGAGGCCACAAGCCACTTTACACCCGGGTTCCAAATCGACTGGAAACCTGAGCACCGAAGGCCCAGAGGCCCCCGTGGCCGTGGGCTGTGGCAGCAAGGCTCCGAGAGGGAGGAGCACTGGCCAGCAGTCGTCCAGACAGTGGTGTCTGGTACTTAAAAGACAACGGCCCTGGAGCCAGGGACTCTGTGCTCCACAGTCCCCACCATGCCGCACTACTTCTCCAACACTGAGGCCAAGGGTCTACGGCTGTTTATCAGCACGTTCGCATGGTTCTTCTTACCCTTGGCCACTTCCCAAATTTGGAGCGCCTGGCCGGCCTTGCAGGCAACTTCAGTTCTGGATCCTTAGACTGCGGCACTGCGGCACTGCAGCCGGTCCAGTCTCCTCTTCTGCGGTGAAAGTAGCAAGTCTACCTTCACATCAAGGCCTCCATGCCCTGTGGGGCGTTGCTGTGGCGACTGATTGAAGTCAAAGACTCAATGCCCGTTCCCAAAGAGATGAAAATCAGCCCCACCGTCTCGCCGGGCATTGCCGACCCCGTCCGAACAGTGAAGCTGACATGCAAAATGGCCAGTGGGGTGCCATCTTTGTGCTGTGGCTCAAACGCTGCTCTGGCGATTACTCCAAAGTGCCGCTGGCCGTGACAATTGCTACCTGGTGTGTCGCCCCAGGAAACCTGAGCGCTGACTTACAATCACAAAATTAGGAAGTGAAATGAAACCCAGGGAAATACATGAAGGTGATGCATGCGGCATTTGTGAAATGACCAATCCTCATCTGAAGCTTGCAGCACGCCAGCCACTGTTGTGAGTGCTTTACACAGATTGATCTGCTTAATCCCTACAAAACCCTAGGGGGAGGGCACTAGTGTCCCTATTTCCATGGGAAGTGATAGCCAGAACTGTGTGACTCCTGGGGCCGCACCTCCTGCTCCCCATGCCCTTGTGCAGGCCCCCTTCCCACTGAATCGGAAAGGACCTGTGCAACCTAGAGGATACTGCAGATGTGACAGTGTGTGACCTCCAAGGCCAGGTCACAACAGGCATTGAACTTCTGGTTCGGCTTTGAACCGCTTGCTCTGGGGGAAGCAGCCACCATGTAGTGAGGACTCTCAAGCAGCCCCGCAGTGAGGTGCCTGTGGAGAGGAGCCCACTGGCGAGCCCAGCTCGGCAGCCCGGGAGCTCGCCACCTTGCGGATGCTCCAGCCCCGGGCGAGATGACCTCGGCCACAACCCACACCTGCTGCAGGAGAGACCCCAGCCCAGAAACACCCACCAAACTGCTCCCACACTCCTGACCCTCAGAACCATAAGAGAAAGCAATGGTTATTGTTGCTTTAAGCCACTAACTTTTGAAGCAATGTGTTAGGCAGCAATAGGTAACCACCACAGGTGGTAAACTCAGGAAGGGGGACAGAAGTTAAATAATTTGTCCAGCGTCATACAACTAGCAAGTAGTGGAGCCGGGAGTTGAGCCCAGGTCGTCTGTGCTGGAGTCCACGTGGCCAGAAACTCCGCCAGACTGCCCCCCGCCACCCGCACTTCCCAGAGAGGTGGCGCCGGTGTGTGTGTGGGACCCCTCCTGCGCTGACGCCTGCTCTCTGCTCCAGGCTTTGCCCGCCCGCACTCAGGCCGCTCCCCAGCAACTCTGGCAACCAGGCATTGTTCTCTGCAGCCCATGTTTCTGCAAAAATGTAACTAACCAAGCAACGCATCGATACATTTCTCCTTCTGGAAAATTCACGTCGTGGACAAGGCCCCCAAACCTCCTGAGAAAGCTCCCACTGCTGCGTCCGGGTGCCTCTCCGGCTGGTACCGCGCGCGGGACCCCTTCCCAGACCTGTTCTCCAGTCGCTCGCCCTCACGTCTCCGTCCCCCAGAACGCATCCGGCAGGGCAAGTCCAGGATTGCGTCTCACAGAATAACGTCAAGCAAAACACCCGTCGTGACAAAAACACGGTGGGATTCCCCCGACGTAAACACAAACACAGGCAGAACCACGCAGAGCAGTCGGGGCTGCGGTGACGGCGCTTCACTGTCACTTCAGAGGGGGACACGAGGTCGTTCTGAGAGAAGCCAGTAGGCGAGGCATCCTCGTTCCGTGCACCGCTCTGTGGCTAGTTCTAAATCATTAAAGGCTTTGTTTAAGAAGATGTACGTGTTCTTGCTTTTGTTATATCAAATTTATTGTCCTATTTTCTAAACACGGCTTTTGTTCACCCGCCAGTAATGCCACCCACTTGCCACCCGCAGACACACTTCATTCTTTTTAGCGGCTGCCATGTACTCTGCACCGCTGGTGTCCCACAGCTTATTTAGCCCCCTCCACTGGGGACTTTTTATTTGTTTGCAGTTTGAACAAGAGTGCAATGAACACCTTTGTGTGCAGGTGCACACCTCTAGGTGTGTGCCCAGCAGTTCGAATTGCTGTGGCAAATAACATTTTTTTTGACTTCCAGTCAAGATGGACGCATAGGTAAACATGTTTCACCTCCTGATGCAACTACAGAAAAAATTACATCTAGAGTACAAAAGAAATATCATCCAGAACCATCAGAAAATTGAGCTGTGTGGAAGTCCAACAACCAAGGATTTAGAGAAGCCACATTCATCCCGATGGGTAGGAGAGGCGGAGATTCAGATAGATGTAGACAGGTGCAGAGAGGCATGGAGCCACAGGTGTGGCATGGAGCTGTTGGAGTGTCGTGGAGAGGCAGTGGAATGGGTGGTCCCACATTCACAGGTGGTAGATAAAAATCGGGAGGGGTACCTTGGGAGTGAGGGATCCCAGCCCCAAACCAGACCACCCAGCAGCCAGGGTTCCAGCACCAGGAAGATAAGTCCCCACAACTTCTGGCTGTAAAAACCAGTGGGTGTTGGGGCAGCAGAAGAAACTGCCATATTATCAAGGAGACTCATCTTAAAGTGCCCACAAGGATTTGGGACTTACGTAGACCCTCCCCCTCTGGGATGCAGCACCAGGGCAACAGCTGGAAGGGCACCAGAGGCCTAAGGGGAGAAACTGAAGTGACTGTGCACAGGGCCAGTGCTGGAAGACAGCTTCCTCCTGGACTGACCCCCAGAAGCCAGGCAGTGGCGCTGTCTCCTCTCTGAGCACCACCCCCACACACAGCCACAGAGCAGAGAAATGGGTTGCCCCACCCTGGTGATCACCTAAGGCTCCATGCCACACAGTTTACAGGTCTGCTCTTCTGCAGTAGGCCGTGCTACTAAGACAGGGAGTCAAAGCAGCTCTACCTAATACACAGAAATAAACCCAGGGAGGCTGCCAAATTGAGGAGAAAAAGAAATATGGCCCAATTGTAAGAACCGAACAAAACCCCAGAAAAAGAATGAAATGAAATGGAGATAACCAACCTATCAGATGCAGAGTCCAAAACACTGGTTATTGGGATACTCAAAACACTCACTGAGTACCGCAACAGCATAAAAAAGGCCCAGGCAGAAATGAAGGTTATGCTCAGTGAAATAAAGAAAAAGCTACAGGGAAGCAACATTGGAGTGGATGAAACTGAGCATCAGATCAACGGTTTGGAACATAAAGAAGAAAAAAGCATTCAATCTGAACAGCAAGAAGAAAAAAGAATTCAAAAAAAAAAAAGCAAGGATAGAATAAGAAGCCTCTGGGACGTCTCCAAACGTGCCAACATCCGAATCACAGGGGTGCCAGAAGGAGAAGAGGAAGAGCAAGGAACTGAAAACTTGTTTGAAAACATAATGAAAGGAAATTTCCCTAATCTGGTGAAGGAAATACTCATACAAGTCCAAGAAGCACAGAGAGTCCCAAACAAGTTGGACCCAAAGAGGACCACACCAAGACACATCGTAATTAAAATGTCAAACGTTAAAGATAAAGAGAGAATCTTAAAATCAGCAATAGAGTAGGAGAGAGTTACTTACAAAGGAGTTCCCATAAGACTGTGAGTTGATTTCTTAAAAGAAACTTTGCAGGCAAGAAGGGACTGGAAAGAAGTATTCAAAGTGATGAAAAGCAGGAACCTATAGCCAAGATTACTCTATCCAGCAAAGCTATCATTTAGAATGGATGGGCAGATAAAGTGCTTCCCAGGTAAGGTCAAGTTAAAGGAGTTCATCATCACCAAGCCCTTATTACATGAAATGTAAAGGGGGCTTATTTATGAAAAAGAAGATCAAAACTGTGAACAATAGAATGGCAACAAATTCACAACTATCAACAACTGAATCTAAAAAAATAAACCAAGCAAACAACTAGAACAGGAGCAGAATCACAGAAATGGAGATCACTTGGAGGGTTATCAGCTGAGAGGGGGAAGGGGGAGAATGGGGGAAAATGTACAGGGAATAAGAAGCATAAAAATAGACAGGGAGAGGTTAAGAATTGTATAGGAAATGGAGAAGCCAAAGAATTTATCATTCATGACACACAGACATAAACTAAGGCGGGGTGGACTGCTGGAGGGAAGGGGGGTACTGGGCAGAGTGGGGCAAAGGCAGAAAAATTGGGACAACTGTAATAGCATAATCAATAAAATATATTTTTAAAAATAAGAATAAAAAGTATAGTGAACATGTATTTTTTTAAATTGCTGTGGCAAAGGCTTTGAACATTTCAAGCTTTAATAAACATTGCCAAATGTTGTCCACTGTGGTTACAGCACCAGCAGTATGCAAAGATCCTCGTGTTCCCACATCCTTGCTCCCTTGTGACACCATCAAAGTGTTCCTCATTGTTCCTTTCACCTCATCCTGTCCCATGACTGTCACAGACGAAGAAACAGGCTCAGAGACCTTAAGCAATCTGCCTGATGTCACACAGCAAGGAAGTAGCAGCAAGAAGACTTGAATTCATTCGAAAAAAGAAAAAAGACTTGAATTCAGATCTGTTGTGTCCAAGCCTCAGCTCTGGCCGAGAGAGGAGGTTTTTGCTCCTTGAAGAACAGGTGCTCCTGAGACACACCGAGATACCCGCACCCAGGAGCGGAAGGCGACTGAGATGCCCGGAGCCTGGCCAGGGGCTGCAGGTAGACCACCAGCTGCAGGGAAATCATCGGGAGGAAATGAGTTCGAAATGGAATCTACGGTGCTGCCGCCGACTCTGATGTAAATTAGATCAGCGCGCTCCCACACGAGGCATTTAGAGCAAGGGCACGCGGGGTTCTCAGCTGCTCCCGAGCAAAGAACCACCGGGAGTGAAAACTAAAACAATCTATGAGCTACAAAACGCAATAATGAATGGTAACGGGCCGCAACTGCAGGGGAGAAGGTTGGAAAATCAGCTAAGAACCCATTGCAAGGGCGGTCCGAGCGCCCGTGGCAGGAGGCGGTGCGGTGTGGCCAAGAGAGGGCAGGCGCGCAGTCGGAGCAGCCTGGGTGTGAAGTGCCTCCCACGCCTGCTGGCTGGGTGACCTTCAACAGGTTCTGGAGGCTTCCAGAGATTCGGTTTCCTCGACTGTGAAATAGGAGTGAAACAGGACATGCTGCCTCACAGGCTGTCACGAGGATTAAACGGGATGCGGACTAGACAGGGCCCAGGGCTGCCAAGCACAGCTTTCGGGTCATGCGCAAACGGCACCTGGGCTGTGATTGGGGCTGCAGCTGAGCCCTCCTCCATGTCAGAGCCGAGGCTTTCTTAGGTCTGCCCAAACCCCCATGTGCTGCAGCGCCCTGGCAGGGCACAGGGTCGGTGCCTCACAAAGGGAAGTGTTATGGTCACGGCAGCCCGGTGGTCCACTGAGGGGCTCAGGCCATTCTGACGGTGACTGTGGCAAGTGCTCCTCTCCGGAGCCCAGAGGAAGCCCCACACAAGGGTCCCCACAGCAGGCCTCGCAGGACTGAACAGAGTGAGTGTGGCCCTGCCCCGGCCTGTGTGGGGGCAGCCTGGGGCTCTGGTGAGAAAAAATGAAGCGGGAGTCACAGTGCTCTGAGCCTGAAAAGGAGCTGCCTTGTACCGACGGCAGGCCCACTGTCCCTCAGGGAAGGAGGCCAGGCCGCAGCGCTGCTGGCCAGGTGAAGGAGAGAGCTTGACCCTCCCCACAGGGAGGAGGCCAGGAGCCCCGCCTCAGAGGGCCGTCCGTGTGCACAGCCCCTGCTGTTCTTTCTGCCTCAAATGCTCTCTGTTTTGCCAGTCTCAACTGTTTGCCCAAGCCCAGTTCCAAAGCCACCATCTCCAGAAAATCTGCCCTGGTTTACCAGCCCCCACCCCCAGCCCAAGCCAGAAGGGCTGGCTGTATCTTAATCATCCTTGTAACCAACCCCCAGCAACTGAACACAATTGGCTTTCTGTATGTCTGATAAATGAATGAATAATTGAGTGAGAGACAGGCCTTTGCCTAGGACCCTATGAAAGAGCAGGAACCCCCATCCCCGTCTGTCCTTTCATAATTAGGACCAGCAAGGTCTGAAGTCAGAGAACAGTGGGTTAGGAAGAAGGCTGACAGTTGGGCGTGACATGCCTGTCATTCTGATGGCCCCAGGGACCACAGCAGGAGTAAGAAGTGACCCGCAGCCCAGGCGGAGAAATGCCATGGCAGGCGCTGGCTGGAGGATAATGAGCTCAGGGAAGACTGTTAGCACGCCACAGAAGCAGAATCTCCAGTGCGCTCAGTCTCGCTGGACGACCTGCACTGTCGGGCCACACTTCTGTCCCAGGGTCACTTCTAAAGAAACGAGTCAGACAAACACGGCGCTGCAGGTCTGAGGCCAGCCCCATGCGCAGCCACGCCGAGCCCCCCGTCGCCCTGGCCCTGGGTCTGCCAGGGCACTGGCCCCGCTGCATCTGCACTGTCCGCGCGCTGACCTCTGGCTCCTGCGGCCGCGAGCACTTCAAGCACCGGGACGGGGTCTTGCAGGATCTTGCAGCTCCGGCACGTTACAGGGGGGCCCGTGTTTGATCTTCACTGCAGAACTGACAGTGAGCCCAGAACCTCAGCAGCTTTCAGTACCAAACAGTTATTCCCTGTTCCTGTCACACCAGGGCAGCAGGCTGGCTGCAGCGTGTCTGGGGCCAGTTGGTCTTGGCCATGCAGGGTCCCATGTGTCCTCTGAGACCATGCAGAAGAAATGCAGACCATGCAGGAGCCCCGCTCCTGGGGCTCCATGTTCTCACGTGGAGGGCAGGAGCTAGAGGAGGGCAGAGGCTCACGACGCCCGGATACAGCCCGTCACAGGTCACATTCCCATGGTCAACGCAGGTCACGTGACCAAATCCGGTCAGTGGAGGCAGGAAGTACCCACAGCCTCCCGGGACCCGTGGCAATGGTGGGAGGAAGTAAGGAAAGTGAACAGACAGTACCATCTATCATGGTACGTTTTTTTCTGCTCTCCATTCTGTTCTCTCCCCTATTCCAGAAACATATTCCATGTGGTTTCAGCAGGCCTAAATGTCGCCCCACTGGGTAGGCACATGATCCAGGCATGTCCAAACTTTTGGTGTCTCTGGGCTACACATTAAATACACAGACACTAATGAAAACTGATGAGCAAAAGAAAAGTTTTAAGTAAATTTACGATTTTGTGTTGCGCTGCATTCATAGCTATCCTGGGCCACATGCAGCCCTTGAGCTCCAGGTTGAACACCCCTGATAGACCAACCAATCAGAGTACCCCATTCACAACCCCACCTCCCAGGCATGGTGATTGGTTCAGGAATGAGCATGTGATATAAACAAGCCAATGAGAGCCTTCCCTGAGACCTGCCTGCTGGAGCTGCTGGGGCTGCAGGACAGGCAGGTGTGAGTGCAGGGCTAACACGCAGCACATTGTCCCCCGCAGAAAGCAGGCAGCACAGGCTGTGCAGTGGCAGCGATGGGAACATCCAGCGCCGCCCAACATTTGAAATGTGGTTGGAGCCAATGAGTCTGGAACTGAAGTCTAAATTTCATTTTTGTCCCTTTACATTCGATCTACAGCCCCATGTGGCTAGTGACTAACACATGGATGTCATCCATATGGGGGGTCTGGGTAGGACATGAAAGAGGACATTCTGAGGCCTTGTGTCCAGTTGAACCTGATGCCACCTAGACGTTGTCATGTATGAGAGTAAAGAATTTCCTTTTCATTGCTTAAACTAGTAGGGTTTCCATCATTATAAGCGGGAGAAGTCTCAACTCATGCCATCAACGGCAGCTGCCACCTCTGCTTACTTTGTCCTGCTGTGTGCCAGGCATTGGGTGCAGGCACATACGTCATCTCACAGATCTTTCCAAATTAACCATAAGCACCTCGGGAGCCACACAGCTGGGCTGGAGCCCCACCTCACCAACCGCTGGCTATGACGCCGGGGTGGGTGCTCTAGGCACCTGGGTTCTCTTGCCCGGGCCCTGGGGTGACAGCAGCCCCGACCTCGCGGGCGGTGGAGGCCGAGCGAGTTGCTACATGTGGGCTGCCCGCAGGAAGCTAATGCTCCCAGTGTTGGCTGGTGTTTATTATTTTTTTCCTAGTCCTGAAGGTGGTGAACAGAGGCTCACAGAGCAGCGAAGGTAACAGGCGGCGAAGCTGGGACTGGAATGGCCGGAATGATCCCCAGCGTGAGCCCTTTATTTCATCCGTGGCTTTTAAACTCTGTCGTGGTCGTGACGAGGGCAGCGTCAGTAGGGTCGGCACGCACTGCATGGCCGAGACCTAAATCCTGGGCGGTTCTGCTTCAGAGCTCAGGCTTCTAACTCTCAGAGAAAGAAAATGACTCTCTTTTTAATGCTTCCCCTGTCCTTCTGTTAATACCAAGGAGGAAGTCTCAGCTCGGTGCTGATATGTCTTTAATGCCTCTCTCGCTCTTGCGCAAAGAGAGAGCAAGCCTCAGGCTCAGAGAAAGCCATACTTTCTAGAGGGGATTTAACAGGCCGTATGCTTGACTTCTATGCCACATGCTCCAGGAAGATGTGGGAACTGGCTCTCTCCAGAGGTGTTATGGCTCCCTGTAGCCAGAAAGGCAGTGGTTAGAGAAGGAAGGCCTCGGCGTCAGGGAGCTCTCGGAGCCTGCAGAGGTGACCGGCAGTCAGCCAGGCTCTCATCTTGCCCCGGTAACTTTCAGAGGGTGGTGGGTGGCAGGGCACTGGGAGACCGGCAGCCTTCCGTGACGCCACCGGATGTCGCGCAGCCCAAATCAGCTGACGAACAGATTCTCAGCCGCGGGGAGCGGAGTTGCACGAAGCACCTTGCCTCACAGTGTATGATCAGGAGCCAAGGGCCTGTATCTGGTTTCTTCTCCGCCAGGCCCAAGCTGAGGGTCCTTGGCAGTTCCCTGCCCTCTCTGGCCCTCCGTTTCCTCACCTGAGGAACAGAGATACCAATACCTACCTCCAAAGAATGGTCCTGAGAAACGAGTGAGACTGTGCACGAGGAAGCACCGTGTGAAGATCTGAGCGAACGTGAACGGCCCCCACTGGCGTCACTTGAGTATGAGTGCGTTACATGTGAGTGGGAGTCGTCGGCATGAAGTAAACGACCGACACTAGGGTGAGATGGATCACCTGCACCTCTCTGAATTAGCTTGTCTTTGTGCCTCTCTCCCTATTTCTTGCTCTTCCCAGGCAGGGATCTTCCGTCCGCCCGGGGAGCCTAGCACAGCATAGGCATCAACGAATATTTGTTGTATGGGCGCATTAAGGATGATGGATAAGTGGATATGGATGGGTACATGGATGGATGGACGGATGGACGGATGGATGATGGATGGATGGTGGATGTAAGGTGGTTGGATGATGGAGGAAGGACTGAGGGGTGATGGATATATGGCGGGTGGATGAAAGATGGGTGGATAAATGGTTGGATGACGGATGAGGGTGAGATGGATTGATGGGTGGTGGATGTGTAATGATTGAATACATGGATGGAGGGTGGATGGCTGATGAATCCGAGTGCAGATAAAGATGTAAGTCCTGGCTGGGTCAGAATCTCTCTCTGGTACTAGAACCCCAACTACCCCAAACTCTCAAACCACAAGGACCCCGTGTGAGCACATGTGCAGTGTGCACACGTGTGACTGGTTGTGCTATCCTGAACTAGAATTTGGCGGAGAATGTGAGTTGTGGGGGGAAGTTCACATAAGAATGTACTTCTAAAACAACGTCCCGAGTCTGCCCTCTGCATGTCCGCACTCTCCCCGATCCCTCACACCAGTTATACTCCCAACCTGTGCAAGGGAGGGTCCGGGTCAGGGTGAGGCTGGGCAAGGGGAAAGGTCACAAGAAGGCCTCCCTGGGGCCCTCAGCACAGCACAGCCCCCAGGAGCACTGGCTTGGCTCAGATGGATTTTCACAGATGGTCGGAAGGAGAGCACTCCAGCTCACCCCTTCAGCGGAAGGTTCAGTTACCGGGAGTGGCCCATTCTCCAGGCAGCCTACTTAGGATGGGTTGGTTTCGGAGTTTGTCCGCCTTACCTTCCATCCCTGGGGCTTCGGAGATGGGAGCCAGGCAGCAATTTCTCCATCAGTAGGCAGTAACCTCATGGAGTCTACCTTGCAGCCCTTTCTCTAACCCCACCGACGGGGAAGCACCAGGGCAGGGAGGCCAACCATGGTTGCAAGAGGTCAGGGGAGTTGTATCAAGGATGCTTTGATAGTGTCAGCTTTTAGCTGAGGCCAGGAAGACAAGTAGGAGAACCCCGTACGTCTCAGGATGGCCTACCTAGCACGCAGCCCGCCACACAGGGGCTTGCCTGCCCTGCAGCCATGTGTTCACTGGTGAACGCAATCCTGACAACGTGTGGGCGCAAAGACAACTGCCTACTTCTCTGCGGACTGTGGAGGCAGAGAACAGGGCATGACGGGATGCCGGTCCCTGATGAGGCAGCCTCGGACAACCTGGAACAAAGAGGAAGAAGGAGTTTTCCAGGAGGACCAGGTGGGGGGTATCTCAGAAGAAAACTGCTCCTGACAGACACAGAGGCAGGATGAAGCTCCCAGAGGAGCGAGGGCTTCAGCTGCGGTTCCGCGGTCCGGTTCCGGCACCGAGCACCCTCCTCTGCGAGCAGCGGCTTGCCTCTCTCTCCCTTAGGGGCTTCACTCTCAGTGTGGGAGGCTCTGTTGAGACTGACCCCGCCCCCAGCACCAGGGGGGAGCGAATGACCCAGGCCGGCCCTGGGGAGCCACAGGCATCACAGTGGCAGGCTTAGGGACTGCAAGTGACCCAGCCCCGACTAATGAGCCCTCCCTGGGAGGGCCAAACGGGGCAGGGGATGCAGGCTTGGGCTTCCACATGAAGAGGGCTGCCAAGGAGTCAGACCAACAGAGGAGGCAGACCTCTGAAAGGTAGGAAAAAACACAGCCAGAAACAGAACGCAAGACAACATCGGTGGAGAGGAGGGAGGCACTGAAAAAGAGATGGGGCAGGGCGGATGGGGTGGGGCAGCAAGGGGGGGGCGGGACCCTTTCCAGGGACGCCCAGGCCAGGCTGAGACTGTGACCAGGATTTGAGCTCATCATTGCCTTTCCCGAGCAGGATGTGGCCCCTCTAGGCTGTAAATGGACATGTTCATTTGTCCACTTGTGAGAAGCTTGACCTTAATGCCCTGCCTACTTTAAGATCCCACATTCTTTGTGGCAAAGCTGACGGGGCCTGAGAGATAAGCTCAGTTCTGACCCCACTGGCGCTCCCTCAACAGCTGCCCGATGAGCTAGCTGGTGCCGCCTCACGTACATGTGAACGTATACACGGGATTTGCTTTCTGGCCGAGCCGAGAGCCGTGTCTGAGGGAGCGCACTCCGCGCCAGTTTCCTTCCCCAGAGCGGCCACTCCAGGACAGCTGCGTTCCTCAGTGCCACACCTGGACGTCGGCGGGAAGCACCGTGTCCTGGGGCTTCCCGAGGTTTGGCAGGAGTTATATCCCCGCCGGAAAGGAAAATAACCTGAAAATAGGGAAAACTGGGATTTATAATGAAAACAGGACTCAAATGCATTATAGCAAGATCAGAGGGAGCCGGATCTTTGGGGCGTTCAGGACGCACGGGAGGGGAAGAGATGCCCGCTGTGTGCCCGAGGCTCCTCTCCAGTGAGCACCCGGCTTCCTGGGCAGAAGTGGCCGGAGCTGCACGAATGTGACCGGAGACCCAGAAAGGCTTTCCTCCCTAATCTGGGTCTCTGTCGGATTTTTATTCTCATCCCAGATTAGGTAAAGCAACTAAAAAAAATAAGAAAGTTCCTAGATTCCAAATACAAGCAGCCACACAAGGTCTTCAAACTCACTGCAAGCCATATGTATTTTGGAAAATCAGAAAATTACAAAATAAGTAATGACAATAAATAGTAATGCCTAGAGTTGGTCCTGCCAGAGTGAAGCCAGCGGACTCCCGCACTGACTCCGCCCTGACCCCGCACTGAGCTCTCCCTCGGTGGCTCCAAGCCCTCCTCTCCGGCTGGATCGCCCTCTGGTCCCTGGGGTTGGGCACCCCTCTCATCCCGCCACCCACTCCCCTAGCCCCCTGCCCCCACCCCCTTGGCATCGCCTCTGGGCTGTCACGCAGACACAACAAACTTGACCAGCCAGGTGGGGACTCCCTTCCCACCAAATAAGCAAAAACCCGCTCTCACTTCAACCCTCCCCCTTTGGGTAATGGATATAACCATTTGTTCGGGATAAAGGCTGGAAGTCATCCTCAGAGACTCTCTTCCCTGATTCCGTATTCAATTCGCCAGCAGATCCTGCTGGCTCTACCTTCTAACTGTATCCTGAGTTCACTCATTTCTCTCCACTCCCCCCAAGGCCAAGCCACCACCATCTTTCACCTGAAGCAACACCTGTTAACCCTCCTATTCCTGACTCTACCCATCCTGCTCTCATCAGCCCTAATGCTGTTTTGTTCAATGTAAGTCATAGCCTAGCACTTCCCTGCTTAAAAGCACTGAAAGCTATCCCAGGGTGTTAGAATAAAGTCCAAGTCCTATACCACAGCCAAAAAGGCTCTGCATGACTAGGCCCCTCCTGAGCAATTTGACTTCTCTCTATCTCCACCCCCGCCCCGTAACAACCCCACTGGTCTCCTTGGAGTTCTTCAAAGCTGCCAATGAATTCCTACCCCAGGGCCTTTGCATGTGCTGCCTCTCCCTCCTGTTCCAGTATTACCATCCTTTAGGTGTCCACTCAACTGTCGTCTCCTCAGGGAGGCCGCACCCACGTCCCCCCACCTAAAGGCCGTCTACTCCCACGGGCAGAACAGCGGGCCGAGTGTGACACCGTGTACAAAAATGGGTGCAATCATACTTGAAAACCACTCCCCATGGCTGCCTCTGACAGAGGAGTGGGTGGCTGGCAACAGGGAGGCTTTTCACTGTACATTGTTGTATGCCTTTGAATTTTAAACCCCAAGCGTATATTATTATTCCAAAATGTTTGCATCAAATCAAATCAAATAATGAAGGAAAAGAGGGAGGAGAGAGATAAATAGAAAGGAAAAGAGGGAGAGAAGAGAAGTAGTGACAGGAAAAGATGGGGGGAAAGAAGGGTGAGAAAGAGAGAGAAACACTCTTGGGACATTATGTGGAGGAAATAATCCCACAAACGAAAATGTTCCATTTGAACAGTAATCATGTGGTGTTAACGTGTAAGGATTGAAGAACTAAATGCCCAGCCGCACAGGCACGACCCAGGGAACAGTGCTTTGGGACTAGGGTGGAAAAGCACGAAGCCCCTGGAAATGATCGTTATGAAGACTGTGAAATGTGGAGAGGTGTTTACGACAGTAATGAATGGGGAAGCAGAGGCTGCTAACAAGTCCGTGGAGAGTGAGCACAGTGCAGCCGAAAGCAGAGTGTGGCTGAGGTTGGTAGCTCTCTCCGCCTTCAGGGAGCCCACACGCAAAGGCAAGGACATATAGTCTCGGCACAGCCGGTCTTCGAGCTCCGAGCCCAAGGCTTGAAGGGCGCCCTCACAGGGCCGGGGGGCAGCCGAGGTGGCAGCCGAGGCAACTGAGAGGCCAGGGTGAGGACTGCAGGGGGTCTTGGCGGGCCACAGCAGGCCGGCTTTTTCGCCCCAGCTCTAGTGCCTGCTGTACTGGGTCACGTTGCTGCAAGGCTGTGCTCTATGCCCTGAGGTGAGGGATGGCCCCTCTGGCCTCTCCCACCGGGTGCCAGCAGCAAACTACCCCCAGTCTTGACCCACAGGACACGTCTCCAGATGTGGCCAGCTGCCACCTGCCACTAGGGGGGCAGAACTGCACCCAGTCGAGAGCCCCTATACTAGGCAAAGTGCACAGTTCTCTGACTGCCGGTCGGTTCCCCTGTAAAATGGGAGCATGCTAGCACAAAGGTAAACTCTCTTCCCTCCGATGCACATACTAATTACAGCTATATTTTTTAAGAATATATCTATTAAATGGTTTTTATGGCACCTTTCAAATTACAATAAAATAGGTGAGGATCCTTCTCCCGTGGGAACCCCAGTTGCCAGCTTTTCACTGGCACGTCTCAATGGCCATGACTATTTATCCTGCACTCACCCTTCACACGGATGGGCTGGCTTCACGGCACACATGTGCTCCCGCACAGGGGCTCCCACGGGCCACACGTGGCTCAAAAACCACAGCGGCTGTGCCACCTCATGGTAACAGCCCCAATTTTCACACAGGGCTTTGTTGTTTAATGGCAGCTCAAACAATAAGTTGCTTTAACGTTTTATTCAGGCTTTTCCAGAGACTAAAAATGTCGGCCTAGAATTAGAGATTTCCTCATCCAACTCCTCATGCTGCAGGTGGGAAGCTGAGCCCCCTCCACCCCAGAGAAGGCGGCCTGTCTGCAGTCTCACAGCTCGTAAGGAGAAAGCTGGGATGACATGGAGTCCTCCCGGTTCACGGCCCCCTCATCGCCACCAGGCCACGCTCCCTTGGGAAAACACCATCGATCAATGTAGGACCCATTTGGGTCAGCAAACTAAGCACTCCTGGCCAACAGCTAAGCATCTGAGTGGGCTCCAGTGTTTGGAATTAGCCTGAGAATGAGGCTGGAGTGGGTGCTTTAGGGGGAAAAAAAAGCTTGAAAAAAGTTATTCTTCCTCCGTGTCCACCCACCTCCAAATTCCCCATCACGTGCAGGATAACAAGGCCTGGGGTTGTAGCATCTCTCAAGAGGGCAACGCGGACAAAATACTCGAACAATTCCAAGCGTCCAGGGCGAACTCTGCCCACCTCTCCGCCAGCAGTCATCCGGGCCCTCCTTACCTAACTAACCCTGTTCAGGAAACTCACTGCCAGCTCCTAACGCCCACTGCCCACATGCCCCTGGCACTCACCATTCCAGAGCGCTCCCTGCAGCCCCAGCACACGCTCAGCCAGCACCCAGGTCAGGGCAGGAGTGAGCAACGCCCTCAGCTGATGGCTAACGGCCATCGGTGGGCAAGAACCCGACTCCCTCACATCTCAGGGGTGTCTCCCAGAGTGCTCCGTGGGGATCCACAGTGCCCACAGGTGCCCTGCTCAGGAACACACACTGCATCGACCCCCTTCTCTACCAGGACTTGCTGGAATCCCCTCACAGATAAACAGTCAGCTGTCCAACCCTCAAGTCCTCATTTTAGAGCCAGCTTCTGGGAGGCCATGAAGGCAGCAGTCCCGCAGCCAAGGCTGGTTTGAACTGAGCTTCCTTCTATGGGGTCTCTCCAGAGCTCTCTCCCTCTGAGGGTGACTCGGGTCCCACAGGACAAGTCAGGACCCTTTAGCCCTACAGAAGCCTTGAAAACATTTCGGGACAGCTCCCAGGTGCCCCCAGGCCACTCCCCCCACCTCTCTCTCAATGCTGATCCACACATCTAAACCACCCCCCTCCACTGTTAAGTACAGTTCTCACTGTGTGTAGAGTCACGGGACAGGTTTATACTCTCTAGAAGAGTATGCACTACACAAAGATAGAATTTCTCTTTGTATCTTTCTTTTAAAAAAATATTTATTTCTTTTTAGAGAGAGGGAGAGGGAGGGAGAAAGAGAGTTCGAAAAACATCAACGTGTGGTTGCCTCTCACGTGGCACCCCTCTGGGGATCTGGCCTGCAACCCAGGCTTGTGCCCTGACTGGGAATCAAACTGGCGACCCTTTGGTTCACAGCTTGTGCTCAATCCACTGAGCTACACCAGCCAGGGCTGTTTGTATCTTTCTTAATTCTTAGAACCATAAGCCACTAATAGATGAATAAAACACAGCCCCCATTTCCTGTGGAGAAGTCACCCTCCTGGGTTCCTCTCCAGAAGACCCACACCAGTTCATTAATGTTCCTCTTAACTGAGACCACCCAGAAGTGAACCCAAATGCTTCAGGTGTGCCTCTACCGAGGAGGAGAAGAGAGAGGCCATCACCTCCCTCGTGCTACCTATAATATTTCAATTGATGTGACCAAGGTCACACTCTAGTTTGGGGAAGCCACTTTCCGCTGTCGACACAGTAAAATAATAGTAACAGCATAGCAGCAGAGGCAACAATAACGATAACAGTATAAAAACTCACACGTGTCTTTGTCATGTGCCAGACCCTGTTCTCCTACCAAATTCACGGTCACCCACTGAGTCTGGCTGAGTCTCTCACATGCTGCGGACTCACCCATTAGTTTCTGTGTGTTTGCTCTTTACACTCCGGTGCCACGTGTTACATTTTTACATCTAGTATTTCCTCTGATAGGATGCAGCCACCTCAGGCCTCTCCCCCTGCTCTACACCCCAAGCCCTCCCCCAACTGCCTGACCAGAGTGCCCCCATTCCCTCGCAGGCAGCGATAACGCGTGTCCGGATCAGCACCAAGGACAGCGCCTCGCGTGGGCCTCTAGTGCCTCCGGCCCTAACCCCAGACACCCCCATTTACACCTGGCCCACTTCTCCCCATCCTGCCCACAGCTTTGTAACAAGCTCTCCCAAAACTGGATATCAAGCATTAGGCTTGATAACATTTCTTTACATGGCCCTGAAAAGTCTTACAAGTAACAATCCATTTAATCTCCAGAACCACTCTGCAGTAGCTGCCATTATCACCCCATTTCACAGACGCAGAGCTGAGGCACGGAGACGTCAGATACCTTGTGATCATACACCCAGCGAGACCGGAGCTGAGACGGGCCCAGGCAGACTGCCCGGCCTGGCACTCAGCTCCGCCCCAGCGGCAGCTGCCCGGGCTCTCGGGCAGTCCAGTTCTCAAGGGCTCTTGTTAAGCACATAAATAAGACATAGTGCGACCACTCACAGATCTACAGTGAGAGGACACCATGAACCAAAGGTTTGGTTTTGTTGATGTTTTTTTAAACAAGGATTTCAATTACTGTACTCCTGGGTTCCCAAGGTCCACTTTAATGGGATGGCAAGTGAGGCCACGTTCTGGAGTTCTTCAGAGTTCAGAGCTCCTTCCCACTGGAGACGGCATTTGAGGCCCCGTCACCCTGCGGGGGAGAAAGTACTTTATCCTCATTTTGCAGATTAAGAGACGGAGGCTCCCAAAGCCTGAGCAGCTTACCCACAATCGCACACTCAGAAACAGGGCAGACGCAGGACTCAAACGGCAACCCTGGCATCCAGACTCCAGGTGCCGCCCCCTCCAGGGTCCAGAGGGGGGACGGATGCCGGAGATGATGTGTCCCCCCTGCCCGAGCCAGAAGGAGTTAAGCTGGTGGGAAGAGGGGACATGCGTGTGTGGTGTATACATATGTGGAGGAGTGTGGAATCAGCTCCACAGAAAGAAGGGGGGAAGTCTGTCTCCATGGTTACGCCGAACCTGAACAAAACATAACACACAGATTACTGTAGCCTTGAGCGGCCCGCCCGTCCGCCCGGTAGCGGCCTGAGACGGCCGACTGCCGAGCTCCTGGCCTGCCCACCTGCTCGGAGGGCCTTCCGCTCCCCTCAACCCACATTAAACCCAGCGCTTTACAGCAACTAAGTGTTCTCTAATTACGTACAGGCTCACCTTCACAGCACCCCGTGAGATCATGGTCCCACTGTGCGTTTCTGTGGTACCCTGGCCCCCTCCAGAAACTCAAACTGAGTCCCTAAGATTATCTCATGGGTTCCCCCACCTAAAGCTCTGTCAGACCACAGAAAGCAGTTAGGGTTGCTCTCTTCTGACCTGCAGGGACACTGAGGCACAGGTGGGTAAAGACTGCTGTCTATGATTTTACTGCAAATCAGTGTGTGGACATAAAAAGCGTTCTGGGCCCTTTTCTTTTTAATCCTAGAAGAGGGAAAATAGATGGATTTCATCTTGCTGCCAGTCCCAGTCATTGACAACGGCTGCTGGCCGGCTGTTGAGGAGGATTCTGAGGCAGGATCTGCGATCCGTCGGAAAAGGGGTGTGAGCAGTTGAGGACGTCGCCCACAGCTGAGGGGGAGCGGTGCCCGCACTTCTGCTGTGTGGCTTCCATTCTTTCCTATGATGACATCAGTGTCCCTGTGAGCATTTCACGTTGGTTCTTAACCAGGAGCAATTTTGCCACCCCCCAGGGAACATTTGGCACTGCCTAAAGACATTCTGATAGTCACTTTGATTGGGGACGGGGGCATTGGGCTGCTGGCATCTGATTGGTAGAGGCCATGGAGGTTTCAAACCCCCCACACGGCACAGGCCAGCCCCCACCACAACAAAGAATGATCCAGTCCCACACCCAGCAACACCGACGGGGAGAAACCCCAGGCGGGACACACACACTCACACACACACTGGTTTGAACTTCTGTCCTTGTTCCTCAGCGGCACAGAAGTCAACACCAGTATCTATACCTGAGTACACCCCAAGACAAAATTTCTGATTTGCTCTCTAAACCCGTTCCTCCCTGTTTTTCTCCAACTCGGTAAATGGTACCACGCACCAATTTTTCCAGCCAAAACCCTAGGGGTCATCTCTAATTGCTCTTCTTCCTTGGCTGGGCTCATCACCAAGTCCTATTGGTCCTTCCTGAGAAACAATTCCCAAGGCCCCAACCCCTGGCCACCACCACAGCTCACTCTGCCATTTTACACGGACCTCCACGATGGCATCCCAACCGACCCCAGCCATAGCCGCTACTGTCAGCATCTGGCTCCCGCCTCCGAGCCCTTGCACCTGCTGTTCCCGCTGCCCAAGATCTTCCCTGGGAGGCCCCTTTGGTGATCCAGACCTCAAGAAAAACATCACCTCCCCAGGGAGACTTCCCTCCCCTTCCAACAGGACTCCTTGGTCACCCTCCGTCCAATCACTGTGTCCCTTTCTTCCATTGTAACCCCCACTCTCGCAGCCGTCTTGTTTACATGCTGTCACGCCATTCCCCCCCAAAAGAATGACAAGTTCCTGAGAGACAGACCTTGCCTTGTTCACCACTGTACCCTCATTACAGAAAGGGAGGGGCTTGGCATACGGTGTGCACTCACAAAATTTTCTAGTGAGTAAATGAATAAAATGTCAAGGATATCCCAGAAAGGATCCCCAGAGTATTTCCAGTAACATGGAGGCAATTCCTCTTTTCCATACTCAAACCACAAGCAAGTGAGAGAGGGAGGCCTTGCCTCCACTGTCAGCAGAGTCACGACATACAGATGCATCCTGAGAAACCAGCACTCGACTCACTGATACAGCCGCCAACCAGAGGTACCACTGAAGATGCGCGAGGAAGAATCCGGCCGCAACAGGTGACAGGAAGAAGGCTCAAAGGGCAGTCACGCACCTTATTTATAAGTAAATACTAGCAAATGTCGGGAGACATTTCCGGACCCAACGATGCAGGAAATAATCACAACAGGGCATCAGGGACACCTCTACAACCCACAAACAGGGGTGATCTACTCAACGTGGAGAAGAGAAGCACGCCTGTGCAGCACAAGATAATTCACAAAAGCACCTGCTTATGTCCCTAAGAACATGTAAATGCTATAACCAAGACGTGGCAGGTTGGGGGATGAGATAGCAGACTTCGTTGTGGAAGCTCCGGGAAGGGAGGTGGGAGCCGCGTGTGGAGAGGGAGGCCAGTGAGGGAGCTAAAGACACAGAGGCAGGCTCAGACACATGGAAGCCATGAAGAGCAGGCTCCGCCCCACAGAGCACTGGGCCCACATTTCAGAGGGTTATAGCACTAAGCTCGAGAAATGCCACTCACTGCCAAAGAGGGGAACTTTGCTGTGAGTCGGGAACATAATGAGGCACAACTTAAGGGGCAGAGAGAGTTTTCTCCTGAGGGAGGGAAATACCCAACTCCTGTCCCCTCTGAGGGGCCTGAGAAGCACATGTGAAGGTCACAGCGCAGGGACACAGCTCAGGGAAAGACTGAGACCTGCCCACAGGGCTACAGAACACTTGCCCTCCCCTGCCTTACCTCACCACCACATTACCCAAGGCCTGTTTACAGCAGTTCCCTTTACCCAGTGCTTCATGCCTAGCTCTCAAGAAAAAAACCCAGGCAACTAACAGGCAGAACACACAGTCTGAAGAGACAGAACAAACATCAAAACTGCACTCAGAAGAGGGAGGGATGTGAGCATTATCAGACCAGGAAATGAAAGAAATTACGACTAATATGCTAAGGGTTCTAATGGATACGGCAGCCATCATGTAGGACAGATGGACAGATGCAAGCAGAAAAACAGAAAATCCAAGAAAGGACCATGAAGGAATGCTAGAGACCAAACACACTGTGACAGACCTGAAGGACGCCTTTGATGGGCTCATTAGCCGGCTGGACATGGCTGAGGAAAGAATTTCCGAGCGTGGGGATATCTCAATAGAAACCTCCAAAGCAGAAAACCAAAGACAAAAAAGAAGAAGAAGAACTGAATAGCCAAGGCCTGTGGGACGACTACAAAAGGTGCAGCATGCAGGAAACAGGAAGACCAGAGGAAAAGAGAGAAAAAAAGAGAGAATATCTGAAGCAATAATGACTGAGATTTTCCCAAATTGATGTCACACACCAAACCACAGATCCAAGAAGCTCAGAGAACACCAGACAAAACAAATTCCAAGAGAATGTGACCCCCGAAAAGCATTAAGATTATGAGACAAAATAACAGACAGAGAGAATGGAGAGTTAACACGTAGATGGCGTACACTGAGGACACAGTCCAGCCCTCCACACTGACCAGGGCTGCCCTGTTCCTGGCCTCTCCCCCGCTCTGGCCGCACCACTCTCCCCACTCTGTGGGGCTCACCGTGCTCCAGCCGCCTCTGCCTTCTCTCCGTCTCCCCCACTCACCAACTCTGTCCCTGCGCAAAGCCTCTGTGTGTGCCCTTCCCTCTGACTGCCCAGCACCCGCTCCCTCTCACTCTTCAAGTCTCACTCAGGGGTCTCTCCTCGGAGAGTTTGTTTCCTTATGTATTACTCACACAGACACACACACATGAACACACATGTGCATGCACACACATACACACAGCTTGAAATTCTGCAAGGACAGGAACCTACCCAGCCACCCTCTTTAGGATTGTACCCTCAGCATCCAGCAGGGGCCCTGGCACACAGCTGGGAGCCAGCAAACACCATCATAGCTGGCATTCAAAGCCAACTGAGACATAAATAAAAACAGGGGAACAGTGAAGTAAAGGGACTTGCAATTAGCACTGAAACCAGTTAAGCAAGGGATCAGGTGGCAATTATTGTTACAAATACAAGTAAAAAACAGAATTCAAGAGCAACTGATTTTCTCATCCTTCTACGAAGGATGTACTGTTGGCAGTATTGCTCTTCAAAATCATTAGAGAAATGGACACTTAAATATTAAAAACAAAATTAACAGCAACATGTATACATTTTAAACATTAGTAAATAAAAAGTAAACAAAACCTAATCCATATAGTAAAAGATAAAGGCAAAGAAAATGTTTAAAGAATAAAAAACTAAAAGCATTCAACAAAAATAGAGACATGCAATCAAATGTATTTATCATAGAAATAAATTTCATTTGGTGAAGACCCTCAGGTTGTACCAAAAGACAGAATCTACTATTCTGTTTTGATCGTGTATGTGACTAACAGAAAGACATGGGAAAGTTAAAAGAAAAGGACTAAAAAGATACATAAAGGGGACACAAACAAAAAAAAGCAGGGATAGAAATATGAAAATGTAAAAAATAGAACTCAAATGCATTCTCTAGGGGAAATATTGATAAAAATAAATTCTACAATGAAAATATAACTCACAAACCTTTTTGTAATACATAAAATGAAGTTTTATAAAAACAAAACTATCAAAAACACAGTAAAAATGGAAAGAATTCTATTGAAGAGGAAGATTTTGACCTACCTCATTCAGCTTTTGATGGATCAAAAAAACAAAGAGAAATAAATAACAAAATAGTTCTTGAATAATACTATCCATGAAGCTGCTTAACCCTATACACAAGGAATGCACTGCTTTTTCAAATAAAACATCTACCCCCCAAATTATGAAGCAGAAACTTCATAGGCCACCTTCTCTATCATTTAGTAAGACTAGAAGTTAATGACAGAAGTTTAAGCAAATAAGGCAAAGCACTGGGAAATTTTCAAGTGCTCTGCTTAATTATTCTTGGATCAATGAAGAAACATAAGTGAAATTTCAGAACTGTTAAAAAGAAAATCGTAAATTCAGAATTTGTAGAAAATCATTTTGAAGGAAGCACTGTGGTTTGAAATCCATAAGATGCGGCCAAAGTGGTGCTCAGAGGCAAACTCATAGCATTACATGCATTATTCTTTTTTAACTATGACAACAAAATTTTCAACTCAAATATCTGAATACACTAGCAAAACAAACCTCAAAAAAGTAAGCCTAAAGAAAACAAGTATATATTAGAAATCTTAAACAGAATTGATAAATATAAGAATACCGATTCTTTAAAAGAGGGAGGCAATAAAACAGCCAAACTAGCAAGATCTGGACTTTAAAAAAGGGTGGGGTGCAGAGAAAGATGGAACAAACCACCAGGGCCTTCAATCTGGAGATGTGGCATCTCAGAACAGAACCCACAAAAAGTTTTCAAGTCAGCCTGCAATTTCCAGAGGGTCTGAAAAGCAATTTTTGCCAGGGTTCACATTCCCCTTCAGCAGCTTCAACAAGAGAAATTGAAGCAAAGACAGAAACAGCACAAATACACAGGATAAGGAGCACAAAAGGAATCAAAGAGAAACTTTTTCTTTTAATCATAATAAAATACTATGCTAAACTTCATGCAAATAAGTTTGAGACTCTTGCATAAATTATTTTCTGAGAAAACACAACCCGGTAAAAGTTGACTCACAACGTGGAGAATGAAGCGAGCGATCACCGGGGACGAGCTTACTCTCCTGGAACGCTGCCGCCTCCGCCGCGGCCCTGCGCGGCACCCGCTGACCGCTGGGGCCTCACTTCAGGTGTCGCCCCTCCAGGAAGTTTCCCTGACGCCCCATCAAAAACCCCACCCTCACGTGCTTCCCCATGGCGTTGTTTCATCGTGCTTCCATCTCCGTGAGATGATCGATTCACCTACGATTTTTAACGTGTTTACTCTTCTCTCTGCACTGGAGTGTAAGCCCCCGGTGAGCGGGGACTTCGCTCAGCGAGTTCGCCAGGTTCCCCTGAGTACATCACAGAGCAAGTGCTCAGATAAACGTAACGAACTAATGACAGCCGAAGAACACAGGAGAGCTTGCAGAATAATGTCTCACGGCAAAGGAAGGTAAATCTTTCAAGGCAGAAAAAACTACCCTGCAAAATACTTGAAAGTACAGAAAAACGTGTCCAGCAGGTGAGGGTTCATATGAGAACAAATAACCTTCTCAAACATTCTATCCTGTCACCATTAGGACAATGAAAAGCAGGCTGGTAAAGTCACTGGAATGTGCCCGGCTCAGGCACTCAGAAGCAGGAGGGGCCTGTCAGCCTTCATCCCACCAGGGTGTCCAGCTGCTGCGCTGACCCCTGAGTCCCAGCGTCATTCTGGCCTGAACCTGGCACCATGTGAGCTGTGGTGAGTGAGAAGCCAGTTCTCATTGTCTGTCCCTTCTAGAACATCAACTCATGGAGGCAAGTAAGGTGTCTGTTTTGTCCACCACTGAACCTGCAGGGGCCACAATCAGGGCTCGGTAAATCTAAGTTAAATTTGCAAGTGAATTAAATTGCCTATTGCTGTCTGTCTTCATGCTCAAGAATGTCACCTCCATGAGATTAAAACTTCGTCTCTCCTGTTTCCTGCCAGAATCCCGGCACCTGGGCAGAACCTGGCACATGGAAGGTGCTTGTGAAAATAAATAAGAGTGGAAAGCTGGGGAGAGAGTGTTCAAGCTAAGGGAACTGCTAGTGCAAAGGCCCTGAGACAGGAGCACGCCTGGGGGTGTTGGTGCAAAAGCCCAGAGGACAGTGGGGCTGGAGCGGAGGGAGCAGGAAAAGCGTGGTGAGAGAGGAGGCAGAGAGGTTACAGGGACAAGTGACGCTGGGTCTTGCAGCCACTCGTGAGATGGGAGCCATCCAGCGTGTAGCAGGTTCTCTCAGCAGACTGCGGGGGAGGGGACCAGCTGGGGCAGGAAGAGCGGTGAGGTGGGTGCTGGTGTCATCCCGGCAAGAGATGGTGCTGGCTCAGGCCAGGGTGGCAGAGGAGAGTGTGAGAAATGGTTGGACTCTGAAATGTTCTTTAAAGGAGCCAATAGGATTTGCTGGTGGATTGTGGATTAAATGGTGTGTGTGTGAGAGAGAGAGAGAGTAGGGGGAGGGAGAGAGAGAAATGACTCCAAGCTTTTGGCCCGAGAAACTGGAAAGATGGCACTGTCCGCTGTCTTTTGCTGTGTGTTGAGGTGGGGCCGAGAAGGCCAAGGTGAGGGTGTGGTAGCCATCCGTGCTGGCACCGGTCTGGCCAGCGTCTGTGCCGCAGGCCCATGTAGGAGTGCAGTGCCCCAGCGCCCTCGGAAGTTAGACGTGACCATGGAAAATGCGAGCCACGTGCGTGTGTCCCTTCTGGGCAGAAACTCATCCTCTTTCCCGCCCCAGCAGCCATGGAAGCCCAGAGAGGGAGCCTCTTTGATCTGGGTCCCAGAAGAGGACAATGCAGTTGTCCGACCCTCCAGATTTGCAGACACAGCGGCATGACCCAGCCTGCCCTGCCGGTGAGGACCGAGAGGAGCTGGCCGATCTGGGACTTGTTCACCTGAGATGCCGTTAGACCTCCAAGTGGAGGTATTATCTCCAGAGAGGCACTAACGCTGCATCCACACCCCGCAGCTGCACTCTGGGGAGGGTCTCCTTCCTGCTGTGCCTCTGCAGGACCACCCAGATCTCTCTCATGAGCTGGGGCTCGAGCAAGGAGGTGCCATGAGACAAGGCTGGCAGGCGCGAGTGTGAGGGGGACAGAGAGGAGCAGGGGTTTGAGCCTGCCCCCACCCCTCTGCCAGAACTGGCTCCTCGTTAGAGAAGCAGATGGATAGAGGCCCAGAGATAGGGGGCAACAGACACAGACAGAGGGGTGTGGAGGCCCCACACGTGTGTCCCACAGGCGACAGAGGCACGGATCCAGCTGGCTTATCGAGGAGGTACTTCCTACGTACTGAGTTTACTTAGACTGTGAATGATTACTAAAACACTTCACTTGGGCCGTGTGGAGAGTGGCTTTTGAGCTGTGGGGAGCTGATGCCCCCCAACACCAAGCCCACCCCACTGCCACCAGGGGGGTGGAGGGAGAAGGAAGGAGAGAGAGGGTCTGGCTGCCTCCCTCCCCTGCCCTTCCCCAAGGGCTAAGGCCCTGAGAGCTGCCCCCCCCCCCACAGCAGCCCCTCCTAAAAAAGAGCAGTGCAGAAGTGCCGCCTCCCCAGGCTATTTCAGGCACCCCTCACTCGCCTCTCCTCTCCAGCTCCCCAGGCCTGCTCTCCAAGTGAGAGTGCATGCACGTATGTGCACGTGTGTGTGCAAGTGTGTGCATGAGCATGTGTGTGTGGGCATACATGAGTGTGCGTGTGTGTGTGTGCACACACATCTGTTTCTCTCTCTCCCTGTCTCTCCCTCCGTGTGCCTTTGCCCCTCTGTGTCTCCATCTCTGCTTCTCCCCACCCCACTCCGCAGTGTCTTCCTTTCTCTGTCTCTCTCCCCTTCTTCCCCCTCCCTTTCTGGTCCCCTGTCTGATCCCTATGGGCCCCTCTCGGACTCTGGGTGTATCCCTTCCTCATGCCTCTCACCCCTCACAGCGTCTCTTCCCTCTCTCCCAGGTCCCAGTTACCATCTCTGACCCACTCCCTGGGAAGCTGCGACACAGGTCGAGGCCCCCACAGCCACTGCCCTGCCCCTAGGCTTCCAGCTCCCCTTCCAGAAGCTGGAGCACAGACACCCTCCTGCAGTCCCCACTGGCAGGGAAGGAGGCAACCCCTGGGACAAGCAAAGCAATGGTGACAAGGGAGCAGCCTCAGCTTGGGTGGTCTGGGGCCGAGCCGCCTCTCACACCCCGCCAACCCCACTGCCCAGCTGGAATGCAGCAGTGGAGTTCTACTGTATTCGTGTTTGGAGCCAATGGGCAGTTTTCAGATAGAGGTTCCGGCCGCTCAGTTAAGTAGATACAAAGCAACCAGGACTCACGGGCTGGGTACCACTATTAGTCCCACTTCCCAGATGAGGAAACTGAGAAGCACATTCCCTCCAATACAGAAGAGGAAAAATTCCCACTTGCTCTGCTCTAAACCACTGCCTCCACCAAACTACCCCATCCAGGCCTCAGGGTCCTTGAGAGCCTGCCAGGCCTCCGCTCACCATGTGCAGAGGGCCCACACCCTTGACTCTGACCGGGACCTGGGGAGTCAGAAGCCCGGGGGTGGGGGGCTGCCCCTCCCGACAGGCCTGGGGAGCCGAGAGTGCTCCCCGTGGGCCAGGAGGACCTCTTTGTTCTGCTGTGTAACCCTGCCCCTCCATTTCTCCCTCCCACCCCCTCCCCTGCACCCCCCACACACATAACCTGCAGCCCTCAATGGCTAATTTTGTTTGGAGCACTTCCAAGGATAATGTGCACATTCCACAGAATGACCAGACATCCCGAGACAGTGAGGGCCTGGCTATCAGTCTTCTGATCTTCCTGGCACCACTGGGTGCGGGTCCTGGGACCCCATGGTAGGGAGTTAACACAGTCTCTGATCTGCTCTGAGGGGCCTACGTTAGGGAGAATTGCAAATCATAAACATGCAGGGAAATAAATAAACGAGGACATTTCAGTGAGCAGAAAGCGCAGTGAAGACAAGAAGCCTTGGGAGGAGCCAGCAGTGAGAGGTGGAGTGTACAGGGTCTGTAGACAGCTGAGCTAAGACTGAAAGGGGGGTTCTTCAAACACAGAGGAAGGGCACCCAGGGAGAGGTACCAGTGAGGGCAAACACCCTGGGGTGGGAAATAAGCTTGGTGTGGCGGGAACTGCGGGGGGCCAGCAAGGCAGAGCAGAGCGAGTGAACAGGCCCCACAGCGGGTGAGAGCAGGAGGCAGCGGCCAGCGAGAGAGCAGCACTGAGCAGGTGGCCGGCCCTGCCGAGGGCTGGCCCCGTGCTGTACTCTGCATCCGGCAGCGGCAGCCCCGCCCGCTGTGCCACTCACAGACGCAGGTGACAGGGCTGGATCAGACCACTGCACCTGTGCCTGGCTGTGCTTCGGAAACCCCTGTGGAGGAGCCGGTCAGAAATGCAAATTCTTGGGCCTCATCGCAGACCCATCAAGCAGAAGGTCCAAGGGCAAGGCCCCAGGCATCTGTATCTTACCACGTTCTCTCAATGATTCTGGGTCACAGGAAAGTTTGGGCAACACCAGCTGGATCAGAGATTCTCCACCTGGAGTAGTGTCCGTGGTGGGCCTCAGGAAGTGTAGGCCCAACTGTGTGTTTAGGAGATGCGTCTCTCTGGAGAGGGCCTTAGCTCACGCCAGTGTCACAGAGCCCCATGCCCCGAACAATTAGGAGCCTCTGACCTCCAGCAGAGCTGCAGCATCTCAGCCGAAAGGAACTGGGCAGGCGGCGCAAGGCATGGCCACACACTCCTTCAGTTCCCAGACGTGTCCTCGTTGTGTCATCAGGGGCATCCTTGTTCTCGCCTGACCAGCATCTATCGTCCCTTCCAGTGGGACCAGCCCCTGGTTTGGAGGAACCACTTGTGGTACAGTGATCGCTCAGTGGCCTCAACTCTTCTCCCTTCCCCACATTCGTGCCCTTGGCAGTTTTAACTCTGCAGGGCTCCCACACTGACCCTGGGCTCAGCCGTGTGACTTGCTTTGGCCAATGGGATGTAAGCAGAGGCTGTAAAAGTGCCTGTGTAGCTGGGCTTGCTGTGGCTCCCATCTCTGACGCCACAGGAGAACACGCCCGGGCTAGCTGCCAGAGAAGAGGCACATGGCCCAGTGGCCTCCATCCATCCCTGCAGCCTACAGCCAGCAACCACCACACATGGGAGTGACCCCACCCAGAGGACCTACTTTGGTGATCCACAGACTCTGGAGTTGAGTACACCTGTGCAGCTGTGCATTACTGAGGGCTAAGTTGTTGTTACACAGCTTTGCTGGACAAGACTAACTGGCAGGCGTCTCCTCCACTCGCAGGACAGCCTGATTTGGGTGGGCTGCCCACTCTCCTGGGGCAGGCATGTGACCAAAGTCTGGCCAATCAACACAATCCACCCCTATCAGCTGCACTGATCGGTTCAAGATGGGGACATGATCCAAGCTGGCCCATTGAGAACCAGCTCTGAAACTTTTGTTGGGACCTTGGAGAGGAGGATCCCCTTTTCTATTGAAGTTACTGGAAGGACAGGAGGGAAGCTGAAAGCTTTCAGGGATGGCCACGGGGAGAGCGCACTGAGCATGGAGCTAACCCAGAGGAAGGCAGAGCCAACCGCTGGGAAGAGACAACCTCCGATCTCCCATTTATTCTCATTTGGGCTCAAGTCTCCTTCCTTCCGTGACTTGGGACCAAAAAAAGAGTTTCACCACCATCAGCCACAGTCCTGCAGGCAGCACAGAGGTCACAGCATCCCTGCAAGGTGGTTCCGAGCCTGGTACCCCGGAACTTAAACAGGGGGATGACCACAGTGCACCCCTTCAGTCCCTCACGATGTCCCCCTGAACACTCTTCCCAGGGGGCAGGAGAGGAGCGCAAGGAGAGGAGAAGGAACACGGACGAGTCCGCGGGGCTGACAGGCACAGAGCAGACTCCGACCTCTCACCGCACCCAGGTGCCCACGCACGCACGCAGAGGGCCTGAGAAGTGCTTAGAACCCCAGGCCCACCCAGCGTACCGCCACTGAGCCCCTGCTCAGCGCCTGCTCATCTAGGTTCCGGGACACGGCATTCTGTGAAGCGGGCGAGTCCTGCCCCGCGGAGCCAGCACCCAAGCAGGGGAGAAAGATGGCGCAGAGGCCACACGAGTGTGATGTCTGGCGGGAAAGACAACAGCTGGAGAGGGAGGGAACAGGTGGGAGGGAGAAGTGCTGGGCGCAGTGAGTTCGCTGGTTTAGACAGCGTGGTCTGGGAAGGCCTTGCTGAGAAGAGGACATTTGGGCGAAAGGAGGGGACTTGCAGGAGTGCAGCTGAGCGAAGAGCTCCCCGACGGCAGGAAGAGCAAGTGCGAACTCCCTGAGGCGGGTCAGGGTGAGGGGCGGCGCCTCGGCCCGTTCATGGATCAGCAGGGAGGTTGGCGTGGCTCTGGTTAAACCACCGGGCACTGGAAGGGAGGTGGCCAGGACTGAGTGACACGGGGCACAGGGAGGGCCCTGAGGATAGGAGGAAAGTGACCTCCTGACTCCAAGGTGCAGCCGAGCACTGGAAGGTGTCGGGAAGTGCCAGCAGTGAGGAGGCAGGCGAGCGAGGGCGGACTGAGCACTGTGGGAGGCCCCTGGGCTCCCACAGGCACTTGAGCCCAGCGCCAACAGGTCTGCCAGGTTTTTTGACAAAAACCATAAATCCAAATGTTTCTGTGAAGCTTGTCAATTTCCAAACGTTGGCAGTTTATACAAAGACACTGCAAACAGAGTTGGGATGGGACCCTCGGCCGTAGGTAGGCCGCCTCTGACACAGGGCGGGACCTCGGCGAGGACTGGGTACTCAGCGTAACTTAAGGCAATGGGGCAGAAAAGCTGGGATTCTCTGAAAAGAAGAGAAGCAAGAAAGGTGAGGGAGGCAGCTGGGCACCATCCCCTCCTGAGGGGGAGCGGCCCACCCGACACTCACTTGGCCCCCAGTGGACAGGAGGAGTCGTCCCCGGACAGCCGCCAGTCCCACTGAGTCTAGAAGACACTAGAGCCAGGGAGAGAACTGGGTACAGCCTGTCCCGACCACCAGCAATGTTCCTCCCATGACTGCTGACTGAGCACCTACTGTGTGCCAACAGGAACGACACAGATGGACCCGACTCCGCCTGCACGGGGCTGGCGGGCAGCACAAAGCAGACAAGGAGCAGGAAGGTAAAGGCTGCGGTGGCACATGCTTGAGGAAAAATAAGCAGGGAATGTGCAGGGAGATCAATTTTGATTCCAGTGCTTGGAGAGAGCTCAGAGATGACTTAAAGAAGTTTCCAGAAATAGTCCTGTGACCATTTGGGGAAAGAGCATTCCAGGCGGAGGGAAGGGCCAGTACAAAGGCCCCAAAGCCGGGAGTGTGCCTGGTGCTGGTGGCCAACACGGCAGGAGACGGTGGCCCAGGGTGGGGGTGGGGGAGGGGAGAAGGAGAGCTAAGAGAAGCTGTACAGAGGGAAGGGCTGAGGGCCACCTTCTGGCAAGAGAGACCACGGCTTTGACTGGAAAAGAGGCCGCTGGAGGGCTGCGTGAAGGAGGAACGGGATCTGATGGTCGCTCTGATGCTGCGTGGGGGAGACCGAGGAGAAAAGTGGCCAGAGCTGGGAGCCCCCCCGCCTGGCCTGGCCACTGCAGGCGTGCACACGAGAGAGATGCAAGTGGCTCCGACAGGGGCAGCATGCAGGGGCGGGGGGGCACGCACTCACCCTGCAGGGGCTCCCCACCTTCCCTGCAGCGGTTCACCGACCCTCACACCTGGAACAGGGCTAACTGCTCTGACTCCCAAACCGAGGTCTTGCCCAACCCACACCACTAAAAAAAGGCAGAGCCTGGCCTTACTCTGGAGAGAAGTCCATCCTTCACTGGAGAGAGTGGGCATTGCCGCTCTTGACTCTAGTGGGTCTAGAGCCAAGTCGGAACCCCCAGCAGCATGCTCCTGCTTCCCATAATTGCTCTCCTCTCTGGCCACCCCAATCCCACCTCCCTCCAGCCATCCTCAGAAGTCCTCTTTGTCCCTGACCCCTCGTCCATTCTCCAGTCACCACGTCCTCACCTGTGCTTCCAGTTAGCACACCCACCTGCCCACCACCCTGTCTGCCCACCACTGTCCCTCCCCAAGCTCTGTCCTGCCAAGCACCCTCAGACTGCCTGCATCTGCACCCACCCCACCCTTCTGAGCATCCAAACCAGAGAGAAATACAATTTGCATGAAGGGCTGGAATAATTCTGTGTCAAGGCCATACTTTCCTTTCTTTTTGTGGAGGGAAGCTGATGCTCCTTCTTGGAGGAAGGAAAAAAGGTTCCTTTGTGCCGGGTCTGGTGAAATTGTGTCTGTCTGGGACAGGCTGCAGTTTTCTCTGTGAACACTGCGGATTTTTAGTGTGGGGGAAAGGGGCTTATTAGATTTCCCTGTGGCTGCCCGGAGTGGGGAGAGTTTTTCCTGAGCACAGATAGAAATGACCAAACACGCCTTCGAGAGGAAGGAACACTGAGCAGCTGCTGCTTGCAGAGGGGCTGGGGCTTCATGGCCGGTGTTCTCACTCTGGTGAAGGTGAACCCCTTACAGTTTCCTGGGCAGGAGGAAAGAAGTTGATCATCAGTGTTCTCAAGGGTGGGGGGAAGGGAGGGGCAGGGTTTTTGCATGGTGTACTGGGGCATTTTTTCCTCTTCGAGTAAAAAATAAATTAAAAATGGTCACAGAACCCAGAAGAAAGGTTGTCATAGCAACAAAAGTTGGGGGCCAGGTAATTCCTGACACCCTTTAAGGACCACAGCAGCAGAGGGACGGGATCTGGGCACTGTGGGGTCAGCCAGGGAAACCATCCAAGCTGGCTCAAAACTTCCACATTTCTCACCAGCACTGACAGGCTGATAACTATTTTCCAAGCTCTTAGGCAGGAAAACTGTGATTTTCTGGGAGGGGCACTCTCTAGCCAATGGTGATTAAGAGAAAAGAAAGAACTGTGGGGGGTTGTTTTATTTACCTGAGAAACTAATCATCCATGTTTTCACAAACAGAGGACCAGGAGGGAGGGTCTCATGCGGAACCCGCCACATCACCCCCTTCTCCAGCCCCAGAGAGCACCATTCCCTACCCTTACTCCTTCCCCCGGGTTCGTCTTTGCCCCGAGAAGACAATTCAGGCCCTGGCCAGCAGTGAGGCCTGCACGGAAACCTCTCTGAGCCTCAGTGCCTCGCCTGGAAAATGGGCACCGCAGACACACCTGCCTCGCAGGTGCTGGCAAGGACTCAACACGGTCTGGCCGGTGAGTGGCTCTCACTGCGCCAGCTGCACATTAAGGGCACAATAAATATCAGCTAACATTGTTTTTAAATGTTTTCCGATTAATAAGTTTTTAAATGCTCAGGCTTAAACATCATGTGTCAAGCCCTGAATAAGCTACATGGACAAGCAATTGGGACTTGACTGCCAAGGTTTGGACTGTGACCATCAGCAACAGGCCAGAGAGACCTCCAGCAATACAGAGGCTCAGCTGGCCAGCGCAGCTCAGGACAGCTCCACTGCCAGAGACCCAGCTCTGCATGTGAAAGAAGGAGCGAGGCACCTGCGTTTCCCCACAAAGGAGAAACTTGGTCGGAGGAGGCAGTGACATGTCCAGGGGGCATGCCTCCCAAACCCTGGAAACAGCCCCCTGAGCTCCAGAAAGGTGTGCGGGATGTCCCCCACAAAGACTGCAGACCAGGGCGAGGCCTCTGAGGGAGAGGTCAGGGTTGGGCTGAGTAGACAGCACGGAGTTTCAGCCAAGATGCCTTTTGAGGTTCTTTTTTTTTTTTATTGCATACCAGAGTAAAAATTCAAGACAGGAGCGCATACCGGGAGTGATCTGATGGGGGGGTACTGGTCAGGGACAGGGACCCCATTCAAACACCTTTGTCTTTGGCAAACAGCCAGCACGGAGCCACGGGGCACCCCCCGAGGTGAGACGGAGCTCCAAGCGCCCCAGGAAACTCTGACCCATCATCCTGCGGCTTCACCCAGCATCACCCTGCAAACAGGCGCCGAGACGCACTGTCCACTACACACTACCCCGCGGCACACCTGTAAGGACGGGGGGTACGAAGCTGCTGACCAGAGGCAGGCCCCAGAAAATTTCCAGTGCGATGAGGGAGATAAAAGTGGTCATGAGAGGCAGAGATGGGGATCCCCTGTCCCCACAGGGAGATCCAAAGAGATCTTTGCTCCAGAGGACCCTACCTCTGAAGGCAGGCCAGGGAGTCCCACTGGCGCTGAGGAGGAGCCAGCCTTCCAGGAAAAGGAAGCAAACTCCTTGCATTTACTGCACTTTCTCCCTCTGACCTTTATGTCAGTTAGGCCAAAGGCTTATGCAGGACGAACTATTAGTCATGGTCCCAATCCATCTGCATTTGAGTACACAGGTAACACCAGGTCCACACAGAAGGGCTATGCATGCAAGGAGTTTTAACCTTGGGGAAAGAGGTCAGTTCATTCAAGAGCATTCCCACACCTGGGACTGGAGGGTACCGGGTGCTGAGGACCAGCACCCGGCGGCGTTTGGCACGACCACTGTCAGGCAGTTCTCCCAGAGCCCTGCCCAGCCTCCCTGCCTTCCTGGGGCACTCGCTCTGGCCCTGGCTGCGTTAAAGACGGTGGCACAGGAGGGGGTGTGAGGCAAAGGAAGCAGCCTCATCTGCCTTCTAAAAACTCACACATACCCCAGTTCTGATCGGAGCCTCGGCCACCTATCCCGCATTCTCACCTGCTTCCTTTCCCTCCCGTCGCATCCTCTCCCCGCCGGGGCCAGGACGCGCAGGGCTCCCAGCTAGGAACCCACCAGGCTGCCCCCACTCCCCACCCCCATGCTCTCCAAGCGCCGTCTGAGAGCTGTTTAGTGCAGGCTGGAGATGGGTTTAGAAGAATGACTCCCTGGGCTCCTGACTCTAGATCTGCGGTGGGAGGGGTGGCTCCCAGCAACAGTCCCAGCACCCCTCCCCCCGGGCGGGACGGGGTGGGTGGGAGGCACCCAGAGCCCCGCGAAGGAAAGAAGGGGCGGGGCGAGCATGGAGAGGAGTTCTGGAGCTGAAAGGAACGCGCGCCCCTGCGACCTGCAGCTGGGGTGGGTTCCCGGGAGACGCGCCTCCCTAGGGCGCGGCAACGTCCTCAAAGCCGCTTGGAGCTCGGAAGCCTCGGGAGCTCGGCCCCAAACCGTGAAACGGAGGAGCGTCCCGAACACCTAACATTCTACCCCCGATCGGCCCAAAGCACAGAACGTGGGGCCAAGCCCTGCGGGGCGCCGGAACAGCGGTGCGGGGTCCCTCGCCGGCCCTGAGCAGGGAGCGCGGCTGGGGACTCGAGCCTCCGGGGCCGCGCAGCGGGGTAGCCGGGAGCCGAGCCCGCGAACGCCGCCGCTCACTCACCAAGCCCGCCGACCTCCTCCTCGCATGAGTACCAGATGCCGGTGTGGAAATTCCTGAAGAGGAATCGGTCGTCTCCCGTCTCCCAGCTGTAGAGCGCGCCGCCAGGGGGGCCGTTCCCCGCGGCGGCGGCGGCGGGGGTGGCGGTGCCGTTGGCTGTGGCGTTGGCTCCCGAGTTGGGGCAGTTGGCGCGCCCGCCCTGGCCGCAGCCGGGCTTGGGCACCCGCTGCGTGCCCTGGCACCAGTGCGTGGTGAGGAAGGCGGTAGTGGCGAAGAGCAGCGCCAGCAGGTTCAGGGCCACGGCCATGAGCGCTCGGCCGCGGCGGCTCGTCTTCATGCCGCCCGCGCCGCCAGGACCGCGCCGCCGGGGAGCTCCGCGCGCGAAGTTGGCAGCCGGCGCCCCGCGTCAGCGGCTGCTGCACGCCGGGCCCCGGGGCTCGGGCGCCTGCGATCGGCAGCGGGGGGCGCGGAGCGGGCCCATGACACTCCCCGCGGGTGGGGGCGCGGCGCTGGGGGCCGTCGGCGGCGACGGAGAGGCTCCTGCGCTCCCGGAGCCCGGAGCGCGAGTGCCCCTCAGCAAGGAGTCGCTGGCGCCGGGCAGCGGCCGCGGCGCAGGGATGCGCGCTCCTCCGTGCGGAGACACCTGCAGGCGGCTGGCGACAGTGTTCCAGCGCCCGCCCTCACGGGGTGTGGGGGGGGGGGCAGGGGGGAGCGCCCCGCGAGGGCGGGGGACCAGGCGAGAAGGGACGCCCGCGAAAGCGATCCACACCAGAGTGGAGGGTCTGAGAAGCAAAGAGAATGACTGGCAAGGCGCTCTCGGAGAAAGAGGTTTCCCACCGGGGTATGTGGGGCAACCAACCCGGCCAGGAGGAGGCACTCTAAGACCCAGAAAGGCCCTGTCTGCGGGAGACAAGGGCAGAGCCTGCTGAGGCTCCCCACGAGGGACATGGACAAGCTGGGCACTGTCCCAGAAAGGGTCTAAGCTGCAGTTTGCTGGGCACCCAACTGCCAGAAAGCTGCTGGACCCTCTGGAAGGAATGCCTCATGCTGGACCTCTGTACAGAGTTCCGGGATGGGCCAGGAGGGGTGTCCCACGAGGAATGAGATTTGTAGAGACTGAGGGCTTGTGCTTCCCCTGGGGGCTGCCCAAGAAGGCACAGGCCCTATGAACCAAGGGGAAGGGCTCCTCTGGCCGGACGGAGCTGCAGTCACCTGGGGTCCCCATCCTGGGGTGCAACAAGAAGGGTGGCAAAGAAGTGCCCACACAGTATGCCAAGGGCTGCGTGTGATGAACGGGGCCTCTCCACACAAGCCGTCCTCACCCGGGGTCCTGAGCTGCATGACCCAAGAAGGACATGAAGTTGGTTAACCAGGCAGGATGTCCCTCAGAGGCGTCCAACCCAGAATCTTCAAAGTTGGGGTGGGGACAAAATGGTCAAGAATACTGACTCTGGCTGGGATCAGGCCAGTCTGGGGCTTGACCTGCCGTGGGCTTTGAAAAAGTCACTTAACTTCTTCGAGCCTCGATTGTCTTACCCACAAAAAGGAGGATCTTGCTGTTGAAATGGGATCATGCCTGTGAAAAGCATTTTGGCAGTAGGCACTTGACAAATGCTGTTTATTAACATATGAGCCAAGAGCAGTCGACCACACCCACATGAGCCCTTTCAGATCTCTTGTGTGAGGTGGGATTGCCTAACTGTGGGTGCCCCCATCCACACCTCTGCACCATGTTTCCTGGCCACCTTCACACACACGACCCCCACCCGGTGCACAGCCCTGACGCCCAAGATGTGCAGCTGCTAATTGCATGTTGATTGCAAGAACTCATTTCACTTCTGCCCAAGCCGAGAACTGCTCCAAGAAGCCGCAGCTTGTGGAGTGGCAGGCTTGTGGAACTCAAGGTTAAGGGATTGTGAATTGCCTTACTCTGGTGGGTGAGCTCACGTTCCCCGTCAGCTGCTGCTACTCTGCCTGGGGGTAGGAGAGAGGAATTGTGGGTGACATGCCTGGCAGGAACCCTATGAAAGGGTGGCCAGGGGTCTCTGGACTTATTTATTAGACCCCTTTTCTAATAGTTGGAAGGCAATGTGTTCCAACTATTCTGAGAGGGCCCTCCGTGCAATAACAGTGGCAGCTGGGTATTGGTTGACAGAGAAAATATATTATGGCCAAACAGCTATGAGGAATTCAGTAACACTTTTAAACAGGCGTGCAATATCATAGGAGTATCTGTACACATCTGAAAACCAGTCCGTCAGCTGTGGGCTTGAGACAGTGAGTGGTTCGTGTTCTGTGTGTCCAAAGCCAGGGGAGCCCACATGAAATATGTCCTGGGGCCACACTCTCAAAAAAATACCCAGAGGAAGACAGAGAGGGGCTTGAAATTGCTGTGCAAGACACAGTTCCACTCACGGAGCACCCACTGGAGAAGGAAGAACACAAACAACAGTGATAAGAATGTTGTAGAGTGTGCAGGTGTCACGAGCCAGGGAGAAAAACGAAGCAGGGAGGTGGGCAGACGTGAAGGTAGCAGGTTGTGATTTTAAGTGAGATTTCAAGGAGTCCTCCCAGAGAAGGTGACATTGAAGCAGAGACTTGAAAGAGGGTGGGAGCAAGCCTGAGGGCTGTCCCCGGAGAGGGGCTTCCAGGAAGCGGTGGGGTAACTGAGAGCGGCGGGCAGGGGGAGAGGAGCCAAACGTGAGATTGGAGAGGTAGTGGGGAGGGGACAGATTTTGGCCACACCCGAGGATTCTCGCATTTTTTGTGTGTGGGGTGGAAGCCTGGGAGATTCTGAGCAGAGGGAGACAGGGCCTGACGTAGGGTATAACAGGACCACTCCAGCTGCTAGGTGGAGAGCAATAGAGACACAGAGACAGCTAAGGGCTGGTAAGCGAATTGGGCAAGTAACACCAGCAGCTCAGACCAGAGGAATGTCAGTGGTAGCCGAGGCTCTGGGGCAGTTTTAAAGGCAGGTCCAGCAGGATTTGTTCAAGGATCAAACCTGGGGTGTGAAAGATGACCTTGAAGTGTCTGGCAGGAGCGCCTGCAAGCACAGAGCTGCCACTGGCTAAGGTAGAAGGCCTTGGAGGAGCAGCTCTCGGGGTGCCGGGAAGATCCGAAGTCCTGACCGATTTGTGCTGGGCCTCGGGCTCAAGCCCAAGACAAGGTAGGGGTGGAGAGCATGCCACTGGGGGGCGCCAACTACTGCGTCCAAACTCTTTAGTGTAAGATTTTTTATATTCAAATAGCCATAGAGTTGGAAGTGCCTTGGGTGTAGAGAGGAGTTAAAAAAAATATTCATGCTACTTGCTAAAGACAGGAAGTAGACTTTTTCCAAAGTACCTGTGCATGAAATTTTGCCGTAGGGGAGAGAGGTGGGATCAACTCCGAGTACAGCAACAAGATGGGATTTATAGCGGAGGAGGAGGGTGGGGCTGGTGGGTGGAAAATGACTGGGAGGAAACGTTGGGGGTCAGGGGCGTCTGGCTGTCCTGACCTAGCAGGACTCTTGCTGACAGCAGCCCAGGGGGATCAGACACTGCAAGTGGGAGATGAGGAATCTGTTTGGGTTTCAAGGGCGAGGGATTCTCACTGAATTGACCCTGTAGGATTCCTGCTAAAACTGGACCAAGTGGACCAAGGACGTAGCCTGGGGTCGGGGCCTGGTGGAGCACAGGGCTCAGAGAGGCCTGACTTGGGTGTGGGGCAGGACAGTCTTTGTTGGGGGTCGGTGGGGATGGGGTTTGTTTAGGAGGCTAAAACTGTGGGCCCGTGCTGGTTCCCTTCTCTTTAGCCAATGCCATAGGCCAAGCCTCCTGTCTCCTGCTATTCCCCAGCCTGCCCTCTGCCCATCTCTCCTCCCCTGAACTTGGAGCCAGAGAGGTCAGCTCAGTATGCCTCTGCTTACCCAGCTCCAAGCACTCTCCATCGCCTGCCCCCAGACACAGTCTAAATGCCATAGGAGACTGGTGAGGCCACATCTCAGGGCCTCTTCCCACCCCTCCCACCACCACCACCACACCCAATCACATTGCACTCCTGACCACCCCATGCCCAGACAGCCCTCCAGGCTGCCACCTGCCTTCCTCCCTCTGCCTGGAGTGCCCTTGCTCTGCCTGAATCACGTGTCCCTCAGAGTGCTTTGTAAACACACCCCACTGCAGAGCCCCGCTTTCCCCACCCAGCCCTCGTCCGAGCAGTGAAGTCTGTGTTCATGCCTGTCTTCCTCACAGCCCTGGGGGCCCCTCCAGGTCACCCTGCCGGCAGCCAGCAGGCCATGTTTGGCCCATAAGCAGTTCTTGTTTGGCCTGGATGGAGCTGGCCTCCGCCATGTTTTCAATTTTTATTAGTTGCCAACGTTCAATAACCATGAGATTTCACATAAAAATCTGGACTTCTAGCTTCTCTTGTAAGAGCCAATGGCCTGCCAACACTGAGCCGTGCTTTGGCCTGGCAATCATTGGCAGAGGTCCCGGCTGGGGGCACAAGGTGCCCGAGTCCCACCGGGCCCTCCGTCATGCAAGATCCTCTCAGGCCCCTGAAGGCATTTAAATCTGAGAACCTGGAATCAAGGCCCAAAGCATTTTTGATAAAACTGATCTATGGAGCTAAAAGTCAGGGTGAGGGCTGCATCTGTGGGGCGGGGCGAGGGTGGGAGGCGCCCAGCGGGGCCTCTGAGGCTGCTCACAGTGACCTTCGGTTCAGGAAAAGTCATCGAGCTATGCAGTTGGGAATGGTGCACTTTTTATAGCCAAAAAATTTACCAGAAAAAGTGTTGCTATTAATAATTAAATTCAAACTTTTCAAGAACTATGACTATGCTTTGAAGGGACACAACCCAAATGCATTTCACTTCCGACTTGGACTCGGCCTCCACAAAGCCACGTGCTCGCTTCCGGGCCTCTCCCGCCCTCCCCAGCCACAGCAACAGGTTAGCCCGTGGCCAGTCATCAGCAAAGTTTTCTGAACCTGAACTCCTAACACCCGTTCTACTCCCCTGGCTGCGACGCCGCTGCAGTGTTTCGGTGAAAGCCCTCCCGAGATGCTGCTGCTTTGAGGCCAGTTGCCACTCGGGGCAGTTTCACGGGGAGGGGGATGCACCCTGGGGCGCGGCAGTCAGAGAAGCCCCTGAGGTGGGGTCTCCAGAGCAGAAACGAACCAACTCATCACATCCTCGTGTTCTTTGAAACTATCTTAGCTCCTCCAACTACTCCAGAGGAATTCCCTGGGCCCGGCTCTGCGTCAGGCAGTGATTGAACAAGACAAACCAAGTCCATGGCTGCAGGGGAGGCAATAATACACAGGAGACAGCCCATCAGTGGGTAACTGCAGACAGTGACGGACAGTGGAGGAGAGGAAACAAAATGCGGGGGCGGGGGGGCAACCAGGGACCTCTCTGAGAAGCAGCTTCTGAGCCCGCTGGGGTCACACGATGTCCCTCATAGAGGGTGGAAGGTCTGCATTTTAATACTGGCTCTGCCACATGGGGGCCGAACCTCTCCCTCAGAGCCTCGGTTTTCTCATCTGTAAATAGGGGACGTGCCACACATGCTGAGTGTTCTCAACACAGGAGGAGTTTCTTGCATGTGTCTTTCAAGTTCTCAAGGGGTTAACTACCTTCATTTTGCTGATGAGGAAACTGAGGCAGCTTGGAAAGTTTCTGTTGACAGCTGGCCCCACACCTGTTGGCAGTAGAGAGCAGACAGAGGGAAGCCGCTCGGAGTGCCGGGGGCTTGGGGAGAGTGCCTATCCCATGGCCTTGAGTGCTGGCCCAGGAACTCCGAACTTACTCCCGTAGTGACAGGGATCCAGTGACAGCTGTGGAGCAGGGGCACAACACTCCCGGGCTGTTTCTGGAAGGACACCCCGGGAGCCAGCAGGCCAGCGGTGGGAGGTGAGGACCTTAGAGCCGTGCTAGCAGGCACGGGCCACAGTCCCTGCCAACCAGGCACTGAAGCCAGCTCTGAGACGGACCTCGCAGACCCAGATGTGTTCACAGAGAACAAGGCCTCGGCACACAAGCACTCTGGGGCACCCACGCAGAAGTGTGCCCAGGCACCACAAGACATGGTAGCCAGCAAGTCAGCTTTGGCTCCCACAGTCAAGGCAGGGGGCAGGAGGGCTGAGGGGGCTGCTGGCCTCACACTGGGCCCCACCATCGTCTGCTGGGACGTCATCTGGGGGACAGGCCAGGGACAATCTCAGTGTGATGGAGAGGGATCAGCATAAGAAAGAGTCACTCCTCAAGTCTGTCAGTGCTTGCTTGGCACCAGGGGACTGCCTGCCAGGCACTTTGGCCAAAGGGATGCAACAGAACCCTGATAGAATCCTAACTAGCTCAGCTGGAGACACTGAGGCTTAAGAAGTTAGCAGGGCAGGGCAGGGTCCAAGGCCCAAGGTCTCTGTCATCTTCAGATAAATCAAGTGGAAAGCCCCACAGCTCCAAATTAGCCTGGAGGTCACTAACGCCCCTCCTTCTCAGCACTCAGTGGGATTTATCTCAGGCCCCAGGGTCAGAAGCTGGTTTGTTTGACTCCAGTATTGAAGAAGGAGGATGGGAAAGGTTGGGGAGAAAACAGGCATTTTTAAGGTCTCTCCTCCATCAGCACTTCTTGGTCTTGCAAGCTGTTATTTGCTTCCTTCTGCTGCCCCCTAGAGGCCAAGAGCGGGACCGCTGGCCTTGCTTCCCTGGGCCAGGGAGAACCCTCTCACCTCGCACCAGGTAGAAAGAAGGTGTAAGTGCCAGAGAGAAATGAAAGGGAGAAGGGCCTAGGACTGGTTTGAGTGATTAGGAGCACAGGTTTCCAGCTAGTTGTAAGTGTTTATAAATTACATAATGATGCACAAATATAAACATAAAGCACATGTAAAAACTAGAAATGTTTAAAGGGAGACATAAAGATTCAATAAATACTAGTTTTAGAAGTTTTATTTTCATTTTCAACAGTATAACAGACCTTGTAGCTTTTATTTAAACATTCTTGGACTTCAGGTCAAGATGGCAGCATAGGTTAACATAGCACACTTCCTTGCACAACCACTAAAATATAGAACAGCCACCACTCAGAACCAGGAGGAATCAAGTTGAATGGAAGTTTGACAACTACAGAATTAAAGAAACCACATCCACTATGCTATTACAGTTGTCCCGATTTTTCCCCCTTTGTGACCCTCCACCCAGCACCTCCCACTCCCTCAGGCAATCCCCACACTATTGTTCATGTCCGTGGGTCATGTGTACACGTGCTTTGGCTACTCCATTTCCTATGCTGTACTTTATACCCTCGTAGCAATTCTGTAACTACCTATTTGTACTTCTTAATCCCTCACTTCTTCACCCATTCCCCACACCCCTCCCATCTGGCACCCATCAAAACACTCTCCATGTCCATGATTTTGATTGATAGGTATGTATTCATTGCCATTTTATTGTTCATAGTTTTGATCTTCTTCTTAAATAGGTCCCTTCAACGTTTCATATAATAGTGGTTTGGTGATGATAAACTCCTTTAGTTTTTTCTTGTCTGGGAAGCTCTTCATCTGCCCTTCGATCCTAAATAATAGCTTTGCTGGGTAGAGCAGACTTGGCTGTAGGTCCCTGCTTCTCATGACTTTGGATATTTCTTGCCTGCAAAGTTTCTTTTGAGAAATCAGCTGACAGTCTTACGGGGACTGCCCTGTAGGTAACTAGCTACTTTTCTTTTGCTGCTTTTAAGATTCCCTCTCTATCTTTAATCTTTGGCATTCTAATTATGATGTGTCTTAGAGTGGACCTCTTGCATCCATCTTGATTGGGACTCTGTGCTTCCTGGACTTGCATGTCTATTTCCTTCACCAAGTTAGGCAAGTTTTCTTTATTATTTTTTCAAATAAACTTCCAATTTCTTGCTCTTTCTCTTCTCCTTCTGGTACCTCATATGATGCAAATGTTGGAGTGCTTGAAGTTGTCCCCAAAGTAACTATACTCCTATTTTTGCATTCTTTTCTCTTCGTGTCATTCTGATTGGTTGCTTTTGGTTCCTTAGGTTCCAAATCATTGATTTGATTCTCAGCTTCATCCACTCTACTGTTGTTTCCCTGTAAATTGTTCTTTATTTCAATTAGTGTATCCTTCATTTCTGAATGGGTCTTATATATGCTGCTGAGGTCCTCACTAAGTTCCTCAAGCATCCTTATAACCAGTGTTTTGAATTCTGCATCTACTAGACTGCTTATCTCCATTTCCTTTAGTTCTTTTTCTGGGGTGTTGTTCTGTTCTTTCATTTGGCCCATGTTTCTTTGTCTCCTCATGTTGGCAGCCTCCCTGTGTTTGTTTCTATGTATAGGTGGAGCTGCTTTGACTCTGTGACTTTCTAGTGTGGCCTATGGTAGTAGGCGTCCTGTAGGGTCCAGTGGCACAGCCCCCCCATCACCCAAGCTGGGTTCTCAAGGCACACCCTTTGGTGTGGGCTGAGTACACCCTCCTCTTGTAGTTGAGACTTGGTTGCTATTGGCAGGTCAATGGGAGGGATGTACCCAGGCCAGTCAGTTTCAAGGATTGGCTGTGGCCACTGACCACCAACCTCCACCCTCTCTGGAGGAAAAGCTGTGCAGGGGTAGCTTGGTGGTGCTCTGATGTGGTCTATAGCTCTCCACTGGGTGCACATGCTCTGGGTTTTTCTGTGTTGTGTAGGCCAAGGTCAGCCCCCACCTGTGTTTTGCCCAGGGTCACCCTGCCTGGGGTATAAAGCTAGCTGAGAGGCTACTACTTGTGCTGGGCTTGGAGATTCTCTGGTGAAGCCAAGCTGTGAATCTAGGATTACTGCTGCTAGTGTCTGGCCTCTGGCCCCTTATCAAGACATACAGGGGCTGGGGGCTCACTGAGGCTGGCTGTTGCTTATTTGAGATGATTTAGAAAGTTGTGAAACATAAGCCAAGACCGGCCATTCATATGGAAAAGTCATTGTTAGTAGCTTGGGTGGGCCCATAAGTTGGGAGGGACAGAGTCTCAGGGGATCTCTCGGGGGAGGCAAACAGTGTTAGCCACATTGATGGAGTCTCAGATATGGCACCCGCCTGTCTGCCCTATGGTCTGTGAGGGGAGGGCTCAGAAAAAGGACAATAGCCTCTGCACACCTTTCTGTCTGGGAGAAAGCTGTGCCATAGCCACTGCTTTGATGCCAGACAATTCAGTTCCTTTCCATATGCCCCTGGTGCCTTTCAAGCTGCTACCCCAGTGCTGGAGTTCAGAAGAAATAAGTCTGAGTAAATCCCTGTGTGTGTTCTTTAAGGGGAACTGCCTGGGATTCCAGAAGTTTCTTACACTGACTCAATCCCTGCTTGTTTTTGCAGCCAGAAGTTATGGGGACTTATCTTCCTGGTACTGGAACCGTGGGCTGGGGGGCCTGGAGTGGGGCTGGGACTCCTCACTCCTGAGGTATCCCTCCTGAATTTTTAGCCACCACACGTGGGTGAGAGACCAGCCCGTTCTGCATCTGCACCCCTCCTACCAGTCTGGATGGATGTGGTTTCTTTAATTCCACAGTTGTCAGATTTCCATTCAGCTCAATTTCTGATAGTTCTGAGGGATGTTGTTCTGTATTTTAGTTGTAATTTTGATCTGGTTGTGTGAGGCGGCAAGCCGTGTTTACCTAAGCTGCCATCTTGACAGGAGGTCCTAAACGTTCTCAATTAGTTTGTTTTCTTGTCCTAGCAGTGCAGTTGCGTATGCTTTTTTTATTTTTGAAAAACATGTGCTAATACGCTATGCTGGGATAATTCAAGAGTCTGCTTCTATTTAGGCTTATATCCATACTTGATTTGAGTGGCTGTTAAAGTAGAAAACAATGCTGAAACTTGGATTTATATAGATATTAATAAATTCAAATGGAAGGACTGCCTTGTGGGCCCTGCTTTCTAAATATTGATATTCATGTTTTAGTTCCATTCACAAAAAGGGGAACTGTTTTTGGTGAAATCTGGCTAATACAGTCGAGCCTTGAACATCATGGGTTTGAACTGCGGGTCCACTCACGCAGGGGTATTTTCCAACAAACACCTGTCCCGTCTGGACCTGCAGCTGCGAGTCTGTGAATAAGGAGAGCCAGCTGTCTGCGTTGATCTACACCATTTTTTTTATTGTCCTCTCGTGCCTTTAAGAGCCAGCCCTGTACTCAGGACAGCCCTTCTAAACCGAGAGGGAGGTTGCTGCTTGTCCTGCCAGACTCCCCTGTTACAGCCAAGCACAGGGGAGCGGAGAAAGCAGAGGCCAGGAAAAAACAGCATTTTACACAGGGGACGTGAGAATCCATGGATTTCGGTGTTTGTGGGGGTCTTGGAACCATCCTCAGTGGATACCAAAAAGCAACTGGAGTTTGGGGGCCTCAAAAGTGACACGTGGATTTTTGCCTATGCAAGCGTTCGGCACCCCAACCCTCTCATTGTTCAAGGGCCAAATGTGCATGTCCATCTTCACTGATGTCTGTCAGTCAGTCTTGCAAACAACTGAGAGGATTAGTATTTGTGTATTTTTATTTTTTTAGAAGATTTTTACTTATTTACTTTTTGAGAGAAGGTAAAGGAGGGAGAAAGGGTGGGAGAGAAACGTCGAGACCGATTGCCTCTCCTTCGCCCCAGCTGGCGGCCAGGCCTGCAACCCAGGCAGCCGTCTGCTCCGGGTGGGAGGCGAACTGGCCACCCCTTGCTTCGCGGAAGGCCGGCCGACGAGCCACCGCGGTCAGGGTGGTATTTGTGCATTTTTAATAAACAGATTCAAAACCGCTTAGAAGTTTTGTTTTGGAAGGTATTGACACTGGTTGGAATTTTCTGTTTTCAAGTTCTTACAATGTGCAGACTTGAAGAGTTTAAGGGAAACACTTCCATCGCTTTTTGGCAATACAGTTTCATGACAATGGAAACATTTCCAAACATCTGCTTTCAGGGTGCTCTTTCCAACACATGAATTCCTCTCCAAAAGCAGTTACATTCTCACACATTGTTTAAAAATCACTTCCCTCCTAAAGGAACAGACTGGGTTCTTTGTTCTGGGGGGACAAAGAGCGTGCAGTCATGTGTCACCCCAGAAGAGGTCATCCAACGTGGCACTTTCCTTTTCCCCGGAGCAAACACGAGGCACCTCCAGGTGCGGCAGCAGTGCTAAGCCCCTCTCAGGGTCGCTCCCGCCTGGTAACAAAACGTCCTTGAGGGGTCTTCTGAGGAAAGGTCTTGTTTTCGATACTAATAACATAAGGAATGAATGTGACATTAGAAACTCTGATGCTGTGCCAGGCACCGTGCAAGCAGGCTCACGCGCTCCAGCTCTTCCCACCCACAGACAACGCGATGAAGCCGGAGGCGTCCGGTCCTCTGACATGTGAGGGCGCGAAGGCTCAGAAGTGGCCGTCGTGACTGTGACAAGTGATACTGCCAAAGAGGAGACTGTTGGTGGGACAATGTGGGGGCAGTGGTCCCAGTGTGAAAGCATGGGGGCTCTCAAACTTGAGAACCAGAGCTTTCCCCACCCCCCACGAGACACTGAGCTTCTAGCCCACTTGAGGCCCAGGCACAGCTGACACCAAGCCCCACGCTGATGGCAGCGGAGGGGCTCAGAGGTCAGGGGGAAGGCACGAATCTCGCCGCACTGAGCGCTGCCTTGTCTTCCTCAGGTCTGTGATCGAGACAGGTCTCCTGGAGCCCCTTGTCTTTCCCACACAGTCTTGTGACCAGTGTAGATGTTCACACACACGCACCCCCCCCAACACTCCTTTTATTGGTTTCGTCTCCCAAGGAAAGCAAAGAGAAAGAACACCTACTAGGTGCCATACAGAGTACACAGAGCTTTACACACACGCCCTCATTTATTCCTTGCAACAGCCCTGGGAGACAGGAGCCCTTATACCCCCATTTTATAGGTGAGAAAACTGAGGCTGAAAGAGAGGTACCCTACTGGAGATCAATGGCAGAGCTAGGGTTCAACCCCAAGTGCATGGGGTAATTCCAGTGACCCAGGTGGCTTGGCCTGGCAGCCATCATCTCTGGAAGGATCCTGGGGTCAACCCCATTCTGTGAGTCGGGCGTTTCTGCCCAGAAAAGAAATCTGTTGAACTAACATAGGTGGAGTGAGTGAGCCACAGAGAAACAGAACTAAAAAGAGTGGGATGTATTCCATTTCTGCCCCAAGAGTGGACTCAACCCACTGAGTGGGATGGGGCCCTGCCTTGGGTTAACGACATTATTAAGAGAAAATCTAATGCCTTGCCATCATCCTCAAGGGGATGCTTACCTGGGGGAAGGCTCCGCAGGGGTCTGCTCAGTGAACCAAGGATGGGCACACAAGTGGGTGTATTTGGGGGGCAAACCAAAGCATTGTGGTCAGTCTTCACTCAGGGATGCTGGCACTACTAGTCTGTTGTATTTCACTGTGAAGTGGCCGTAATCAGGGGGCGGGGCCTCCCCCGTCTACCTTGTAGTCTGGGTATGGGGGGGCCCTCAATCCTGGGACAAGGTGGAGCCGCTTCTTGGTGGCTTTGCAGAAGTACAGTGGGGTCTGGAGGCTGTTACGGCCTTTCTGCCTGAGTGTCATTCTCTGCTGTGGTGCTCCCCGGGCTGGGTGGGGAGGAAAAGGAGGACGTCATCGGGATGAGCGGCTGAGGCGTTTTCCATCCTTGGCCTTTGTTCGTCTTCCTCCCGGTCTCTGAGCCCTTTGCCCGACTTTGCTGTGTCCTTTCACCACGAGTAGGACCTACTTCCCCACCTCTTGACTTCTGCCCTAGGACTTGCTTTGCAAATAGTGTAGGGCAGGAACGTTGATGGGTCAGTTCCCATTCTAGGCCTCAAGAAGACCTTGCGTGTTCCTGCTTGCCTTTCTATCGGTGCCGTAATAAGAACACACCTGAGTTAGGTGGCTGGTCCCCAGGAAGAGGACCTTGATTGACAGTCCCCAGCTGACTCCCAGCTGGGGTGAGCAGAGCTCCCTCACCTGGTCCAGCCTCGGTCAGTCGGCCTCTGGAACAAAAGCTAACTGACATGGGACGTTTGTGTTCTAGTGATTCCTCGCAGATCTGCAGGCCCACGCCCTCCCACTGCCAAACCGTGTGTGGCACGTCCTTGAGGAGGAAGGAACCAGATGGGAGCTACCAGTGGGCCTGGCACCAAGGTCGGCAAGGCCCCGGCCCCAGGAAGACGAGTGCAGATGAACTGGAGGCGCCTCCCGGTCAGAACCCGCAGGGCTTCTTTGAAAACACAGTACGTAAGATCCACCAGACTGAAAAAGAACATTGAGAGCAGAAACGGCCCACATATGTCCCAAAGACGTTAAATCAATTATGTCTTTATAAAAACACTCCTTTGCAAAGGAGAACAGGGGAGAAAGAAAGGGAGCTCACAGGGCACCTTGGTGCCCTAACCGCTGAGCCTCAGACCATCTCGGCAGACAGCGTGATGGCAAGAGTGTAGACCCTGGTCCTGGTCAGGTGGCTCAGTCGGTTGGAGCATCATCCCATACAACAGAAGGTCTCGGGTTTGATTCCTGGTCAGAGCTCATACCCAAGTTGAGGGTTCAATACCTGGTTTGGGCACATACAGGAGGCAACCCCAGTTAATGCCTGTGTCTCACATAGGTCTCTCTCTCTCTCTCTCTCTCTCTCTCTCTCTCTCTCTCAAATGAATAAACAAACCCTCGGGTAAGGATTAAAAAAAAGTGTATAGACCCTAGAGCCAGACCATCTGAGTTCGAATCATGGTTTCCTCACCAATTGCTGTGTAACATTGGCCATTTAATCTTCCCGAGTCTCAGTTTATTCCTCTGCAAAATGAGGATTTTAACAGCCTCTACTTCATAGAGTTATTGTTAGAACTGAATGAGCAATGTATAAAATCTTCAACCACACCCGATAGGTGCTGTGGGAGTGTCAGTCAGGGGCCCACGTTAGGTGACAGCATGACAGATGTCGGGGGTTCCTGGAGTGACGCAAATGTCCGACAAATGCGGGCCCCTCGCTTCCAGTGTACAGCAGTCTCTTGCTGTGTAACAAATCACCCCAAACACAGCAGCTTAAAACAGCAAGAATTTCTTATTATCTTCTAGCCCCTCTGGGTCAGGATTTCAGATTGCCGCCCAGGGTCTCACACAAGGTTTCAGCCAGGAAGTCGGCCAGGGACACAGTGTGTGACAGCGTGCCCGGGGCTGAAGGACCCCCTCCGAGGTAGCTGGCCTGCACTCCTGCGGGCTACTGGCCGGAAGCATCCGACTCCTGCTGCAGTGACGTCTCTGGGGACTGCTTCCGTGTCCTCAATGTGTGGCAGCTGACTCCCTCCAGTGAGCGATCTCCGAGAAAGCAAGGTGGAGGCTGCAATGACTTTTATGATCTAACTTTGGGTGTCACACGCTGCCATTTCCATAACAGTCAATGGATTGTACCAGTCAGTACTCTTCAACGTAAGATAGGATACTCCCCGTTGTTAGGAACAGAAGGTGGGCATCACTGGGGGCCAGTTGGAGGCTGCCGGCCCCGGGTCAATGGGGCAGCGGCAGCCCGCAGAACACATGCCTCCCTGTCTCCCTGGAGCAGTTCCACCAGCCAGGAGCTCCCTCCCTCCCTCCTTCCTTCCTTTTTAATAGTTTCTTCTTCTGATTTAAAGATGTGTTATAGAAAATCTAGTGAATACAAAAAAGGACAAAGAATTTTTAAGTTACCTATGACTCCACAATTACTTGTATTCATTCTGATGGATAATCCAGTGTTTTCATGCAAAATCTCATGTACAATTTCTAAAATTTTAATTACATGGCATGCTCAGTTTTACTATCAGTTTTTCACACTTAAAATCATATCATGACCTCTGCACAATGTCACTAGATGTTAACACTAATATAAACATTAATTAAATATTTAGGAATGTCCCAGCATTGTACTGAGCTGTTCACACATTTCTCTAATTCTCACAAAAATTCTGTGGCTGGGCACTGTGACCGTACCCATTTTACAGAGGAAGAACTGAGGCTCAGAAAAGTCACCCAACCAGCCCAGGGTCACACAGGAAATAAATGACAGAAACATCAGACGTCAGTTCTGATCTGATGGTCCCCCCTGTGCTGTAATGGCTGCAGAGTGTTTTGCTGACGGGATGTCCCCAAATTTACTTAAAAGATAACTTGTTCTTCTGCTTTTACAACAGGAACAATGCTCTGATACACGTCCCTTAACATACTCTTTACCCACACCAGCCCAACTTCTTTTATTTTAATCTATAAACATATCCCCTGGGGGTACTGTGATATGTCTTAGAGGAAAGTGTGTCATTTAGGGCTGGCTTTACCCATTCGAAAGGCCCTTATTGGCCTGTATAAACAATAAGCCCAGGGGTCTTACTTTAGGTGTGGCGTGACCCAGGACTTGGGTCCTCTTCGGCCTTCTGATTTGCCTTCTGCCACATGTGCTCCAACCCTTCGCTGCCTGGCTGCACATGGAAGTCTCCCAGAAGGTCCAGGCTCTCCCCAGGCAGCAGACGGTGGCCTTGAATCCTGACCTCACACTCACTCCACACCAACTTTTTCTCAGACAGTGGGGAAACTTCTCATTCTAGGAAGCCTCAGTGAATGGTTCCCGAGGTCTCACTGTGGACAGGGACAACGGATGCTTTGATTGGCATAAGCCCAGTCAGCACCCACCCCTGGAGCTGTGTTGAGGCAGCCCCCACCCAAACGCTGTGGCTGAGACTGACAGAAAGATGGCTGCAGCAGTTGCCTCTTGCAGTGTAACAAGCTTGCAAAACTCCAGCTAAAGGCTGCAATGACTACTTTTCACGGTTTGAGGGTTGGCATGTGGGCAGCTCTGCTCCTCTCCCGGCACCATCTATGGGCTGCAGTCTTCTGGGGGCGCCACGAGGGCGCCGTGGTCAATGACGAACTTGCTGGCATGTCTGGCAGTTGGTGCTCTGCCTCAGTTCTCCCCCATGCGAGCCCTCCCTTCAGTCAGCTGGATGGGGCTTCTGTGAGGCATGGCAGCCTCAGGGGCTGGGAAGGCAAAGGTGGAAGCTGCGAGGTCTCTTGAGCTGCATCCTGGGCACTCACTCGGAGTCACTTCCAGGTCTGAGGAGAAGGCAGTAGACCCCGCCTCTGGGTGGGAGGAGCATGTTGCAAAGAGCTGGCAGGTCTGCAAAACAGTCGGCACAGGTGATGAGGGCAGACACAGGAGAATAGATTCTGGACCATCAAAGTGACCGATGACCACCACGAGAGGACAGAAGGCAGCAATGGCAGAGAGACCTTCCCAGCAGAGGATGGCTCCTTCTGCCCACAGAAGCCCTGGCCATCTTGGCAGTGACGCCCTGAAGATGGCCCTGCATCAAACACAATGTTCCCGGGACCAACACCCAGAGACAGTCTTTGAGATCAGGACAGGAGGGGCTGGGATTACATGTCTCCCTTACTAAATTGTGCCATGAAACTTGTATTAAGGAATGTAATGTATCAACACCTGGAAAACAGGGCAATTCTGGACAGACTCGTTAAGAGCAAATCCTTCTCCACTGCACAGTTTCCCATTCCAATGAAACTGTAGAATGAGACGTGCAGGCAGGGGGCTGGTCCGCAGAAGGGGCTGTCTAGTCTGCTCAGCGCATGCTAAGTGCTTCCCCAGCCCCGGAGAATGTGGACACAGCAGCCACCACTCTTCCAAGGTGTCTTTGCAGAAGGGATGCCTTGCTCCCGAGCACGAGTGACAGCTGCCGGAGAAGACACAGCTGTGTGTGCCCAGCCACTTTCTCATCATCCAAGAAGGGGGTGTCACGCGTGGCTGTGTCCCTCCAGGAACCTGATCATCACCTTCCTGCCCCTCTGACTGAAGGTGATCAGGACCCGACCCCTCCTCCTGCACTTAGTGAAGGGAGCCACACAGGTCCCCACTTGGAAGACTTGTGAGGTCACCACCACCCACGCCCCAACTGGCCGTCTCATAGCTGTGTGCTGTTGGTCAAGCAACTTAGCCCCTCTGAGCCATAAGATGACTGTATCAATATCCACTTAAGGTGTGGAAAACTCTTAGCATGATTTTTTTTTTAATTTGAGCCAAGATTTTAAATTAGAGGATTCTCCAACTTCCCAGAAATAACCTAAAAATCTGCCACTCCTGGGCCTACAGTCTCACTGGGCAGAACTGGCCGAAGCTGAGTAATTGCTTTAGATAGAAGATGGTCTCCCCACTTTGCCACAGTCCCCACCACTCTCTACTGTTTTAATATTTTTTAAGATTTTATTTAGTTTTAGAGAGGGGAAGGGAGGGAGAAAGAGAGGGAAAGAAACGTCGATGTGTGATTGCCTCTCATGAGCCCCCTATTGGGGACCTGGCCCACACGCAACCCAGGCATGTGCCCTGACTGGGAATGGAGCTGTTTGACCCTTTGGTTCACAGACCAGCACTCAATCCACTGAGCCACACCAGCCAGGGCCCTATTGTTTTAAATTAGGCCTACTTTGCTGGTTTATTCCTGGCCTAATCCCGCAGGTATTGGAGTTTGCCAACCCTGAGTTAGCATTTTGGATGCCTGGTCCTCAGAGCTCCACCCACATCTCCTTCCCAGGATCCACCCTCACTAAACCTGAATCTCAAAATCCATTCCCTGTAGGGCGCAGTCATAGCCTCCGCCTCCTCCATCACTTTAGCCACCAGGGCACCACCCAGCACTGAGGACCTGGAATCACGCTCCCCCACCAGGCACCTGAGTGACCTCTCGGCCCTCTGTCCTCACTGCTGTCTGTGGCTGAAGACCCTGGTGTGGGGCATTCGCCTTGAGCAGTTTTCAGGGCCCAGAAACCAAGTCTATTTCAGTCCCCAGGGCATTGAGTGTGCATGGCTTCCCCGAGCTCTCTGGGCTGCCTGATGGGAGCACCCAACTGCTGCCTCTGACGTTCTGCAGCCTGCAGCAAACACTGACGGAGCACCAGCAAACTCGGCCCACAGGCCAGCACTTGGCCGCTTCCTGCTGGGGTTCAACCGCAAGCTAAGAACATATTTTTTAATGGTTGAGGGGGGGAAATCAAACCAAGAATCGTATTTTGTGACACATGAAAATTATATAAAATTAAATTGTCAGTGTCCACAAATAACGCCTTATTGGCACGCAGCCGCACCCATGTGCTCAGGAACTATCTGAGGCTGCCTTCACCCTCCAGGGGCGGAGCTGGGGAGTCGGAGACTCGCGGCCGCAGAGCCTCAGAGGCAGGCTGCCCGTCCCTCCCCTGAGCGCCGGCTGCCCTGCTCCCGGGCCACGGGCCAGGCACAGCCCGGGCATCAGCGACACAGCAGCGTTTAGCACCCAGGGCTGCTGCACTGAATGGCCGCACACTGGGCGGCTGGAAAACACGAAGTCCGTCCTCTCGCGGTTCTGGAGGCCCGGACGCTGAGATCCGGGGTCGGCAGGGCCATGCCCCCCCCCCCAGGCTCTAGGGGAGACTCCTCTCTGGCTCCTTCCCGCCTCTGCGGGCCGTGGGCGTTCCCTGTGGCCGCCGGGGGTGGGGGTGTTCGCTGTGGCCGCAGCACTCCTGCCTCTGCCTCCCTTCACCCTGTGTCTTGTAAAGCCGCCGTGGATGGATTAGGGCCCACAACATAATCCAGCACGGCCTCCTCTCAGGACCCTTTAATTAACCGCATCTCACACGCCCGCCCTCCGAAGTCGGCCCTCCAAAGTCGGCCCTCCAAAGTCGGCTGCAGTCGGGGTTCTGGGTGCCGACACAGGCTTTTCTCTCAGGGATGTGGGAGGCACGGTTCAGCCCGCTCCAGGTGGCTTCTCGCCTTCTAATCACGCGCACGTTCTCTGAAGGGAGACTAATGACAACCCACTCGCGCACCCCGCCCACAAATGTAAGGAACGTAACAGGTCTGGTGCTGACGACAGCTGTGAAGAGAACCAAAGCGGGAGGAGGAGCTCGGAGAGCAGCAGGGAGGTGGCTCACGCACTCTGGAGCAGGGCGGGAGGGCCGGAGGGCCGGGCGGTGAGCGCAGCAGACTCGGTACAGGTCACAGCAGCGCCGGGCCCAGAGGAGGGGCGGTGGCGAGTGAGGAGCAGCGAGGGTGCACAGAGCGGCTGGGGGAGAGTGAGCGGGAGGGAGAGGAGAATGAGCACAACGTGAGAACCGCCACTGACAGGCTGCCCGCCCCAGGCCCTTCACCCATGATAGTGAGGACGGTCACTGCTGTGGCTCTCTTCTGTCCCCACGCTCAGCGCGGACAGCTCTCCGTGCATTCTCACACAGCCCTGACTCGGAACTTTGAGGGTTAACCTCTTCCCCCATTATTTTAGTAAGCAAACTGAAGTGACCTGCAAGGTCACTCAGCCAGGAGCAGAGAGCTGTGACCCAGCGTTATTTCCAGGTACCCCAAAACCTCAAGCTCCATCTCAGGGGCTTTCTCAAAACAAGACAAAGGGAGGATGCTGGGCTTCTCGCAGCCCTGCCCAGACCTCAGAGCCAAGGGTGCCTCTGGCAGCAGGAGGCTCCGGCTGCTGGTCCCGCTTCCACTTTCAAGGTCAATTATCACAGAAGGCAGTCTTCACGATCAAGCTCCAGCAGGCAACTGGCAAATCCTGTGTGATCCGTGCCTGGCCAGCCGGTGCCAGCAGATGCTCTGAGCCACCGCCCTGTCTATTCCCTACGTGGGGTCAGAGAGTCCGGAGAGCTTGTAGGCTGCCTGAGCTGGGGGTGGCAGCACAGAGGCCTCGGCAAGGGCTGCAAGAGGGCTGGGGCCAGGCACCGGCCCTGACCTGGGCAGTGCTGGGGCTTGGGACTGCCGGTTTGTATTATTGTTCATTTTCGATTATTATTTGAAATTCCTGCAGAAATGATATATGTGCATATTTAAATAATCAAATTACATCTCACACTACTCTCCTCTCTCCCTCCAAGTTCCAGCTACAGTGGTCCCCCTGTTCTCTAACATGCCCAGCTGATTCCGGCCCCAGGGCCGTGGCACCGCTGTCCCTCCTGCCAGGAGTGCTCTCTTGTCTCATCCAGGCTCAGGCCCAGGTCACCTCCCCAGAGACCCTCTGACAATCCAAAGGCATTGACTCAGGTGACTGTGTGTGTGTCCCATCACCAACACGGTCTCCACGTGGCACGATCCGAAATGGCCACGTCCAGGTGCTCAGCTGCTCCAGAGGACACAACGATTGTCCGCTGTGTCCTCTGCTGCAGCGCCAGGCACACGAGGGCAGGACCAGGCCTGTCTTGCTCGCCGTGGAGCCCGTGTGCCTCGAGCAAAGTCTGGGATGAAGCAGGTTCTCACTGAGGGTCTGTCTAAGAGGGAAATGAGGAGGGAGGAGAAGAAGCAAGGAAGGACAGCAGACAGCGCCCTGGCCTACCTCCTTCTTCCTCTGCCCATGGCTGATGGAGCCGCGTCTTCACCTGCAAACCCCACACCAGTGTAGCAGCTGCTCTCCTGGAAGCAGGAGGGAGGGGCGCCCTGAAGAGCTTCTTCCAGAAGCCCAGGCCCTTCTCAGCCCTGACTCTGTGCGGCAGCCCGAGAAGGCTGCTTCCCGACCAGCCCAGCTGAGATTCCTTTCCTCGGGATGTGACAGGACAGGGCGACTGATGTCAGACACTCTTGTGTTGGGATCCTGGCACCATCCCTGTGGCCTTGGGTAGGTTACTTGCCACTGCCCACCTTCGGCCTCCACTGTCCTCCTCGGTAAAGTGGACACCCCCAGGGGGCATCTCAGCGATGCAGTGGAGATTGGTTAAGACAATATTCAGGTAGCAGGCCGCCCAGTGGGATCTATTCCCTGTCCCTACTTGGCAGACGAGGTCCAAAACTGATGAGTGCCCTACATTCTAAAGAGACAGAGGTCCTGTAAGAATCATATGGACAGGCTGGGAGGCCGCCAAGGAAAGGGAACTGGCCTCTTGTTTGTCAGCGGGTGGGTCCCGTGCCAGAGGGAAGCATGGGCAGAGAGCTTGCCCTGAGCCTGGGACATGAGAAATGCGTTTTCCTTTCCTGTGCCTTTCCCCACAATGAGGTAGAAGATGGCAGGGAGGGCTGTGGCAGTTAATCAGGGCCATCATGTTAACTATGGCCACCACTGTCACTGTCACCTTACCTACTGGCCACAGCAAGTCACAAAGCCAAACCCCAAGTCAAGGGGCGGGAACAGAACCCTCCCTGTTGGTGGAAGGACCTGCAAGCCACTGGAGAAGGGCAAGCACAGGGAGGGGCGAGGGGGAGTCAGGGCCCATACTGCTGTACTGTTGGGGCTCGGCCCTGGAGTTGGGGTGCACTTGGGAACCAGGACAATGGTGGCATTTCTGGCTGAGAGACAGGTGGGGTCTGGCTGCAGGGACCCAGGCTCACAGCTGGTCTCGATCTGCAGGGCCTGTGGTGGTGTGCACCCAGGGAGGCCCAGGGGAAATCACGTTTGTTCTCACGGCCCTCAGAAGGGGAGGGAAGGCCTCCCTTTGTCCCCAAGAGAGGATAGAGGAGAAGAAATGTCATGGGACCACTCCAGTGATGACAGCGCCGAGAGAGGGGTGCAGGCTCCTGACCTGTGACCTGGAGAAGGCACCGAGGACAGAGCCGTGGTGGGGCCAGCATGGCGCCACACGGGTCCAGGCTGAGGCTGGCCTCTGCTCCACGACCATGCAGGCCCCCATCTGCAGGGACCCCCGTGCCTCCAACCCCAAAGGAGCCAGTAAGTGGGAGGGGATACGAAGGGTGTGGGGGAGCCTGACAGCGGCACCCCCACACTCAGGCAGCACTGGAGCCTGGCCCTGACTTGCAGGGCCGAGCGGCAGAGGAACTCGGAACGGAATCGAAGACTGAGGTTACAAAACACACAAGCCTGAGCCTGCTACTGAATTAAGACCATTGCAGCAACAGAAAGGGGCCAGAAGCCACGGGATCTGGCCGATGTCGTAGTGAGGGATGGAGCACAGCTGCGGGCAATTGTGTGAATTATAAAAATAATTAAAATAGTGGTAGCAGCTAACACAGGCAGTGCCCCCTGCATGCCAGCCAGTCCTCGTGCTTTAGATGTACTAACTCTTTTATTCTTCACAACTCTATAATATTATCATTGTTACATGATCTCATTACCTTCCTTTTAGTGATGAGGCCCCTGAGGCAGAGAGTGTCAGAATCCTGCCCAAGGTCACACAGCGGGAGACAAGCAGCCAGGACGCAGCTGCAGGCCATCAGAATTCCACGTCTACAGCTATACTGTCTCCTTATTTTTTTAAGAAATGAAGCCACTTCATGTTTATACTCCCGTGAGGTAAATGCCCCAGTAAGTCACTCAGGTGCTCAAGAACTGTCAGCTCCCAGGCCTCCTCCCACCACTCCTGCTCCCGCTGCTATGGCAACCCCTGGGGGGGGGCCCACGGATGGGATGGAAGAGCTGAGCTGAGCCAGGGTCCTACGTTCTGACCCTGGCCAGGGTCAGGATGCAGCGCAGACCTGGAGGTGGGAGGCAGCCACAGGGAAGCCCAGGAAAGCTTCACTGTCCAGCCCCCTGGGCCTGCCCTGCGGGGGGCAGGGGTGCTCAGGAAGAGCAAACCTGGGCTCAAGTTCCCACTCTGCCACAGACATTGGGCAAATCTCAGATCCTATCTGCCCTTCTAGCTGAAACCCCAGTCATCCTGGATTGGCAGAAACTAGGCCTCCAGTGCCGTGGGTGACACACTGCAACACACTGAGTAGGCTACATGCATCATCTCACGCAGCCCTCCGACCCCAGGAGGAGCTCGTACTAACTCCACTTTACAGGTGAGGGCTGAGGACCAGAGAGCCTAGGCGACTTGCCTGAGGTCACACAGCTGGGCACGAGAGAGAGGAATCAGCCTACATATTGGGTTGGCCAAAAGGTTCGTTTGTTTTTTTGTACGATGGCTCTAGTAGCACTTAGTTGCCTTTAACTTCACTCAAAACAATTTTGTCAGACTGTACTGTGACAGCTGTCATACCAGCATGCATTTTTAAAAAACTTGTCAAAATTGGTGAGTTGTTGTGTAGCCATTTTAATATTGAAGATGGAAGAAAATGTGCAACATTTTCAGCTTATTATGCCTTATTATCTGACCAACTGAGCGTGTCAAAAGTGGTGTGCGCAGTTTCGTGCGGGAGAGTTCTCGCTGCACGACGCTTCACGGTCAGGGAGACCGGATGAGGCTGACGGCGATCAAATCAAGACACCGATTGAGAACCATCAGCATCCTACCACACGTCCAAGAAGGCCTGGCCGCGGGGCCGGCGGAGTTTGAAACCACCCCCTTCTGCTCTGCTGGCACAGAGCCACGCCGGCCCAGAGGAAGAAGCACCATCTGAAATTCTCACAAAACCTGTCTAGTTTGACCTTTAACTTAGTATTTTATCCAGAAAAACCTGTTTTAATTCTGGAGAGAATAATATCTGGTTAGTGGGCAAGTTTTTCAAAAACGCATTTTCCTGCCACCAGTTTTCCAGAGTAAAGTGAGATGATTACAGAAGCAGGTTCATTCTGTGCACGTGCCACGTCTGAGTAGAGCCTGCACATGCGCATGCTCATGCGTGTGATTATTCACATGTATGGCACGGCGCACGGCAGGGTCCTCCCTCCCTCTCCTGCGGGCAGGGCCATGTGTCCCCTGTGCGCCCCCCCAGTCCTCGGCCCAGCGCCCGCCCGAGCAGACGCTGGGAAATGTCTGCAGGGGACGGAAAGGCTGAGCCGGTGAGTGGTGCGTGAGTGCTGCGTGTCTGAGCCAAGGGTGGGTCAGACGTGCTCGTCATTCTAAGGGAAACCTACACATCTGGCCTTAGACTCCACAAGCTGTCCAGAGAAATCCCAAGAAGCCTTGCACTCAGGGACATGCTGGAGTGTCATAGCTTCCCCAGAACACAGCCCCACCTGTGTCACCTGCAAAACATTCTGCCGACAGCTCAAAGCCCCCACGAGCAGCAGCACCTGCTAGGGGTGGCACCCTTCTGTGCGTCGGGAAGGCGGCCTGCCCCTCGCAGGCACTGGCTCGGCCGCTGCGCCCTGAGAGGGTGGGCTGGAAGGAGAGAGGGGTGGGACCTGGCAGCGACACACACTGTGAGCTCTCGGCTTCCTGCTCCCTAGCATCTCCACCCAGAGTGCCTCCACTCACACCTGTCAAGAAACAAAACCACAGAGGCCACCACACCTCTGACAGAGCACTGGGCAGATGGTGGAACCCTCCGCCCCTCGCTGGAATTCCAGCTCTACCACTTTCCAGTTGTGTGACTCTGGGCAAGCCTCTGGGCTCACTGCCTTCCAAGTTTGATGGAACGGTGACACGTGTCCTGCCACCCTGATTCACCAGAACGTGAGTTTAGGAATAACTGACTCTGGCACAGAAGGGACTTCCCAGGCCTCGGCACGCCCAGGTTCCCCCACGGCTAAGCGGCAGGATCCGTGAGCACTGGCACAGCAGAGAAAGGGTGCAGGCGCTGGAGCCACGCTCACCTAACATCGGACCCCAGCTCTGCCGGCGACCTGCTGTGTGGCCTTGGGCAGCCACTTGTCCCTGAGCCTCATCTCACGTGTAAGCATTTGCTCTGAAGCAGAGGAATCCTAGGCAGGGGAGTGGCACCCAGAGGGGGCAAACCCAGGGTGTACCCAGGAGGCTGTGGTGCCTAACTCCTCCCGCAGCAGGAGGCAGGAACCATTTTTGGAAATACTGTAACACAGATCAGTAATGTAACGAAGCCCTGAGCTTCCTCAGAGCCTGGGCCCTTCCCTAGCAGGCTGGGCGAGGGGGAGACTGAGATGCCCCCGACTCCTTCGGAGTCTGAACCACTTTCACTCCAGCACCCTCCAGAGGCCGGAAGCAAGGTAACCGTGACTCCCAGGAGCTCGGCCTCAACTCCAGCATGGCGCAGGGCAGAGGCGGCTGAGCAGGTGTTCAGGCTCTGCCTCTACAGAACACGGGTTATGCCTTCTTGGGGGGTTCCAAGAACAATGGTGTCTGACTGACTTGGCTTTCCGGGGGAAGCCACGCCTCAGACACATCTCTAGCCTCAGCCCCCTGGGCCAACTCCAGACACCAGTGTGACCCACCGGAAGGCGTGCGTGTGCTCAGAGAGGCCCGAGAGCTGCAGAGTGCTGCAGCCACGCAGGCAACATGACCTCATTCCTGCTGAGAGCTGTGGACTCCAGGAAAGGCCACCCACTGAGACATTACTAAACCACTTCAGATTTGTATTTCCTTTTTGTCCTATCTGCAAAGAATGTGTATCATTATTTCTATAATAAAGGAGGGAGAAAAAGCTTTTTAAAAAATATAACTGTTGACAAAATGTCTACCTATGTCAGGCCTGTGAAGCTCCTGGATGTTTTATCTAAGTAATTAACTGTCCACCAGCCCCACTCCAGGGGCCAGCACCCAACTCTGACCCGTAAGGGCTTCCTGCACCCTTCGGAATCCTGGCTCCCAGAGCCAGCTTCTCGCCGGCACCACCCAAGGCTCTCGGCCCAGACCCGGGAGGCTGCATAACCCGTTGGCTGTGCACCCCGCCACCTCTGAGCCAATTAACATGGTGTTTAAAGGTGTTTCCAGTGGTTCATACAGGGATGAGTAGGAAAGGAGTCCCTGAGCTAAGGAAACCCTCCACTGAAGGGCTGTTCGCTTGAGTGCTTCTCCCTAAGGAGCCCGGCAAGGAACGGTCAGGCGTTCTGGGCACAGAGGACGTGGCTCCATTATGTTAAAAATCAGTCAGAGGAGACCTCAGTGTTAACTCGAGGCTCCTTCCTACGAAGAAAAACCCACCTGAATTAGATCTGGAAAGCCCTCATGTGCTCAACATCACTGGGCACCTGCTCCGGGCCACCCCACAACTGGGGGTACAGACCTGTGCTCTGGGTCTGTGGTGGGGGTACACAACAATTCCCTGCCTCCAAGTTCTCATTTTGGTGGGGGACCCCACAGGCACCAGTGACAAGAGGGGCCACAGGCGGCATCGATACAGGCAGCCCACCACTGTGAAGGGGAGCTCAGGAGAGCTTCTGAGCAGGAGGAGTTGGAGGAGGGCAGCCAGCTGGCTCAGTCTGAGGGGCCGGGGACCACTGCAGCTTTCCCGCAGAACTGGCCCAGGCGGGACCCAATGTGGTCAAACAGCATTCACCAAAATGCCCCCCCTGCACAGAATAAAACCCTGCCCATCATCGATTTGTCCATTCAGGGGCCAGCTCAGAGCTGACCCCTCCTGGTGAGACAGGCCGCTGCATCTGAAGGGGAAAGGCAGGGGTGGCAGGACTTTGCCTCCTCCCATCTTCGGTGACTCGAACCTCGCTGGGCCAGGCACCTTTCTCCTCTGGGACCAGGGGAACCAGAGTCCCAGCTTATCCCGGCTGTCCCAGAATTACTGCTGACAATGCTGCTGTTTACTCTCCACATCCTGGTTTGGAAAGAAGGAAAACTCAGTCACCCGCCCCCCATCCAAGTTCTGTGGCAGTTTCCTGCCGTCCACAACTCCAGCCTGCAGGCCAACCTTAAGACGTCACACCTACCCTCGGCCTCCCCCACCCATGCCCCTCCTCAGATGACCACTACCTTCAACGAGGTCCCCCCCACAGCCTCTCGCCCTCCCCCAGTCCCATCTACAACTCTCCATGCATTTCCTGATTCCCAGTCCCCACCACACTACTTAGCACACCATTCCGCACCAATCCGTTTGCCTGTTTCCCCACTGGCCTATGAATTCTTACCATATTAATCTCCAAGTCCTTCGCTTGGAGCCCAGCACCTGGCTTATAGAAGCATTTGATAAATAATGTTTGTTAAATTAATGAACTGCCATCAAGGCCAAGGCCAAACAAGTCAACCAGAACCAGCAGCTCCTTTCCTCTCCCTGGCCATCATGGCATGCTGCAGAAATGCCACACTCTTGGACAATGACGTTGCCCCAAAGTGAGCGAGGAGGGCTGGTGAGGTGCTGCCACTAACCAGCCGGGGGGCCTGAGCCTCAAAGTCCCCGAGATCCACAGAACCAGGGGCTGATGTTATCGACCGTCTCGACAGAGCCTGGCAGCTCAGACATTCTGCAGCTCTGACGTCGGTGACGTAGGCTCTCCTTCAGATGAGCTATCGGGCCCCGGCGCTGTCTAGCACAGGCCTCACAAACGCTCGCGCCCACAACTTCATGTGTAGGAATCGAACCTGTGGAGATCATCAAATACCAAGATTTACACACAAGGATGCTCACTGCGGCACCACCTGATATAAAGAAAAACTGAGCAAAGCGTGGCATATGACATGACAGAACACACTCTGCCATTAAAGATCAGGTTCTAGTATTTTGTTAACATCAGGAAATAGTTATAACATGTTAAATGAATAAAAAGGGGACTATAAAACAACAGGAGATCAATTTTATTTTAAAAAAAGAAAAAAGGAAAAGCAAAATCATACACATTTGCACATGTATAAAGAAATGTGGAAATAAAATTCACCCAAAATATTACCAGTGGGTTTTTCCTGGGCAGTGGAAGTGGATGGCTCTTTCAGTTTTCGGCATTTTTCACATATTCTTCTACATGTTATAGTCAGGAGGAAAAAATGGCTGTTAACCGAAAAGCCAACCCTCCATTGCATGAGGCCAAGAGTAGGCAGTGGAGGAAAATGCTTCAAACTGTGACGTGTCACTGGATTCTTCCCCAAAGCCAGTGGCTGTGCCTTTAGCAGCTGTCTTAACTGGCAAAACCAGAGCACAAGCAGGACCTGGGCACCGGAGTGGAGCCAGGACAACCTCCTCACAGTCAAAGGCGGCAGGGAAAGCAGCCCACCCCGTCGAAAACCCCCTGCCATTGCCATTCCCCCAGCCCCTTTCTCAGAATACAGGCCATTTCTGGGTCTGTCAACAGCCTGAGCACTCATCCAACTCCACCTGCTCCCGAGCCAGGCCCTGGGTGGGGCGCTGCGGACAAGGGAAACTGGGCCAGTGGTATCTGCAGGTCCCCGGGCTCTGCCTGCACACCTCTGAGGACTGGGAGCTCCGTGCCGTGCCCGTCAGTCTTGGATCAGAAACCCAGCCCAGCCCACCTTCCTCCCACCATCCAAAGTCCTGCCCTGTGTTCTGTCCAAGGGTGGGCCCACAGAGAACAAAACCCGTCCCCTCGCCCCTTCCAACTCCAGCCATTCAGAAAGCCCTTTCTCCATCTCAGGCACAGACAGCACTCCTGGCTCTCCCCAGCAGGCAGGAGGGGTGGTACTCATGGCCCGGGAATAACTGCACGTTAATTCCTTCCTGGAGAAGAGCAAGTGGAGTTTCAGTCTCCTCCTCCCTGAACTCTGAAGTGGAGCTGGCAGCAGCTGAGAGGCTGTGACTGCACAAGGAGGCTGCCACACCCACACACACTCTCTCTCACCCAGCCCACCATCACCAAACTGATCTTATAAAGACCTCAGAAGTAGAAGCCATCAGCCCCCAACTCCCTTCGTCCCCAGTTCTACTGACAAGCCAAGGGCCACCCTTCCCCTTACTGTTGGGTGAGTGAGCCTCTTCCTGCCAGATGTGGTAGTCCACGTTAGAATGGCCCCAGTCCTGCCGTCTAGTCGTTGTGGCCCCTAAAGCAGGGGGAACTGCGGACCCAGTACCACAGAAACTTTGAGGACAAGTGTTATTTCCATTCACAAAGGGCTGGGCAAGGCCCCAGCCCTCAACACACTAGTAAGCCCTGAGCCCTCCCCTCCCACCCTCACACAATTACACCCTCTCTCCGGCCTTCCCGTCCCAACCACCATTTCCAGACAATCTGTCAAGAGACAGCCACCTCCCTACAGTCCACTGAAGGACAGTGCCTGGCTGGGCACCTTAGGGAGGGATCCATTCTCTGGGAGGTACAGAGCTCGGAGGCCAGGCTCTGAGAGCGGGGGCACCGCCTTGGACTCCACACCCACCTCCACCACTAGGCTGTCAGTGACACCAAGTACCCCTACTCTTTGAATACAGGCAACAGGGACCCTGTGTCTTCACGAGGGTGGGATGCAGCCAGCGCCTGCGAAAGCCGGTCCTCCTCCTCTGCTCTCCCAGGGCTCACACGGGCCTCCTCCCTCACTGCCCCGCTCCCCCGCCAGCCCAGATGTCGGCCCTGGGGAGGCTTTGACTGTGAAGAAGCTCCCTAACCAGAGTTTATATAACAACAACATAAGCATTTTATTTTTTAATTAAGCTTCTTAGTTTCTTAGTATCACAATGGAATGATGAGAAAACAAGAACAAAAAAACCATGAGTCTGCAAATCTCTAACACAGAGCTGAGACTTCAAGGCAACTGGGGGGAGGGGCAGGTGACAGAAGTGCCAAAACAGTTCCAGCGTCGTGGCCTGTCACGTCTCCCCTTAGCCGACGGCCAGAGAGGGGTAGGGAGGTGGAATGGTGAGAAGGTGGCACTATCATAAGCTGTCCTTGGCGTGTCAGTCTCACGAATGACAGACACAAGGTCCACACGGAGCACCGCACAGGATTTCCTGGTGCTCCCTGGTCCCTAGCCCTGACCCTCCGCCTGCCCCGAATGTCCTGGGCACTCCGACCAGTGCTAAGACACACCCTGAGGCCAGTTCTGCTGGGTGGGCGGCAGGAGAGGATCATGGAGGAGGGGCACAGGGCAGGCGACGCTGCTCAGGGTGTAAGAATCCGAGGAGCAACCGAGACTCGTCTGGGAGAAAACTGTGGCAGGTGAGGTGGTGCAGTGGCGGCGGCAGCAGCAGTTCGTGTCCCTCGGGCAGAAGGCAGGCCGTGCCTAGAGCTTCACAGTGCCGGGGGGCAGGCTGTCATTGCAGAGTCTATAGTATCGCAGGTCGTTGACCAGCCTGTGCACATTCTGGGTGAACGAGGGCAGGTCCTGGAAGGCAGGGGCACAGCTGCAGCCTAGCCACACACAGGACCCTGCGTCACCCCCCACCCCAGCACCTCCCTCCCAGAGTGTGCTCCAGAGCTCCGCAAACACTGCACAGCACACCACTCCTACTCCTTCTCACACCACATGTGAGCAAAGGCAGCTGGGGGAGGGACGGCAGTGAGTGCCGCCCCCATGCACACTCTGGGCCAAGCCCCGGCCCACACACGCAGACTACTGCTCCCATCATCCCCGCCACAGGCCTGCAGCGCGGGTGCTGTCAGCACCAGCAGTTTAAGGATGAAGAAGTGAAGCACAGAGAGGTGAAGAAACCTGCCACACCCTGGCTGGCTAGCTCAGTTGGTTAGAGCATCATCCCACTATGCCAAGGTTGTGGGTTCGATCCCCGGTCAGGGCACATACAAGGACCAACCAATGAATGCATAAATCAGTGGAACAACAGATCGATGTTTCTCTCTCTTCCTCTCCCCTTGCCTCGCTCTTAAATAAATAAATATTATATATATAAAAATTGAAAAACAGAAAGAAGGAAGCCTGCTGCAGTTATGAGACAAGAAGGGAAGGGGAACACTGGTGTGGCTGCCAGTGTGTCTCTCTGCTTCAACAAGCCCTTGTCCGCAGACTCCTCCCAGGGCTCCAGGCAGGCCCTACCACTCAAGAGTGACACTGGCAGGGGTCCACAGGCACCCACCACCTCCCCTGCTGACTGCCGCCTGCTGGGCTGCACAGCAGACCGCAAATGGAGAGGGCCCCTCGCAGCTGAAACCTCGAACACTGCCACACAGCACTACGAGACCAACCGAAGTCCGCGTCCTCGTGTGTAGACGGTGACTACTGAACGCTGGACTGTATGGCAAAACGTGGAGCAACGTCAATGGTTCCCTGTCACAGAGTGGGCTGGCTCCCTGCCTGGCTGGTGGCACCAAGGCGATCGATCCCTTCTGAAACCCCAGGTGACACGACAAGGCTCAAAAACTAGCTAAAGGCACTTCCAGCTCTCCTCCATCCCAACCACTTACCCAACTAACCTCCCTCCTCTTCACATTCCAGGACAGCCCACCTTGGCCAAAAAGGCCCCTCAGACACCTCCTATTCCCAGCTCCGGGCAGCAGGCAACACCTCCGCTCTGAGCACCCAAAGCGCCCGGCCTCACCCTGCTGGTGGGCAGTGCACACGGGCTCCACAGCCAGAGCACCAGGCCTGCCTCGTGCTTCCCGGCTCTGCCATTCCCCAGTTCTGTAACTGCCAACTGACCGCTGACCTTTCTGAGCCTGGGTTCACCCAGGAAATGGGGTTGACAACAGGTACACATCAGAAAGCACGGTGTGGTCTACAGCAGGCACTCCTGCCCGTCTTCCCGACACAGTTATTCGAAGGCGGAGGCTGGTGCCCCAATACCTGGCGCAGGGCCTAAGAGGCAGGCAGCTTCCAATAGTGAGTGAATGAATGAATGCGCTGATTCCTTTATTTCACCCTCAAGAAAATACACTGAGAGGTGTCTTTTAAATCAGTGGCTCCCAAATGCTAAATCTGAATTTCCTGGTGGAACACATGATGGCATTTTTGTATCTTTAATAAGCACCCCAGGAACTCTGATGCATGACTGAGTTTGAGAACCACTGCTTTAGATCATGAAGTTGACTGGTAATGACATTGGCAGAAACTGATCATTTAATATTAGGATTTGGCCTCTAGAAAAGGAAAAAAAAAATATCCAAGTGGCTGAAGTGAACTTTAAGAAGCTCAAGAGAGAACAAGATTAGTGCCAGAGAAAGAAAGATTCCAAGACAAACAGGGGAGAGTCTAAGAAGAAACTGTCCCTATGCATGTCACTACCGAGACCAGCAAGGAAGATGTAGTTTGCTCCAGCAAGAGTGACCTGTCGGTCTGAAGACCAGACATCGGCAAGCACAGAAGGCAAGTCAGGGACACCAACAGGACATGGACAAAAGAGATTCCATTTCATCAAATGTGAGGTGATGAAAGATGAACATGACTTACTCCTTAAGAAAAGTTCCAGGCAGAGCTGACGAGCAAACAGCAGAGACTTAATAAACAGCTAAAACAGGGAGGAAGAGGGCAGGCTAGTACCCAGAAAGGAGGCCCCAGGACAGGAAAAGCTGGGCCCCAAGGGGCCCAGACACAGCAGCAGTGATGGCTCTATGCACATCCAGAGCTGTCACCAGCCCAGCTCCCGCCCAAGGTGCTACCAGGTGAGGACAGCCCACCAGACAGACCTTTCCTGGGCAGGCAGCAAGAGGGTGAGTCCTGGGGGGCTCCTCCCAGTACCTGGTAGCAGGTCAGGCCACACAGAGCCAGGTTGCGGGGGGGGGGCATAAAGGCCTGGGAAGAGCCGGGGTCCCATCTTTAAATCTGGGACCCACAGAAGCAGCTCCAGAAGACCAATCTTCTCAGCCTGTCTGCAAGTCTGCAAGTTCAGGCTGTAGTGACCCATGAGGAACCAGCGGCTGGTCACAGGGTACTGGGAGTACCAAGAAGCTGAGACAAAGCAGCTGGACTGGCAGAGCCAACACTGGGGCCCAATGGCTGATGAGAAGGAGAACCCAAGTGCTGCTAAAGCCAAAACTGGGCACACATGTACCCATCAACGCGGGCACAGCAGCGAGTCACCCAGAAGCGCACGCCTGCCCCAGAGCCAGCAGGGGTGCAAAGTGCGCATGACGGCAGCCTGCCCCTCCTCACTTCACAGGCGCCAGGCACGAGAGCCCACACCTGCCCTCCCTTCAGCCTGGCCTCTCTCTCCTCACCCGATCCATCTTGAAATTTCGCCCCAGCACGTTTTTCTGGTTGGCATCCACGCCATCACAGCTGCTCAGGAACTCAGGGAGGAAGGCTGCGAAGAAGCCATCAAAGTCCACGGAGGCCATGTTGTAAATGGCGATGCCGATCTCCTCCTGCAGAAGGTCGTGGGACTTGTGGACCAGGACCTGCAGCAGCACGTTCACAAACTGGAACAGCATGGTGGTCCGGAAGATCTTCTGCAGACAGAGAGCCCAGAGGGAGTGATGGCCACAGGACTGACCCAGGGTCCCTGGGGCCTCTCTGGGTCCCAGTCTACTACCCGTCATACTCTTGCTGTCCACCTGAGAAGGGTGGGACTCAGCCAGGGCCCTGATGCCTTCAATGAAGAATCCATTCTGAGGGAGGGGCACCTACCTTGTGGTACAGCTTCTGTTTGGTGTTGAGTGTCTCCAAGTAGAAGAGATTTTGTTTAAATAGGTGGATGTCAGGCTGGAGAAAGGACTGTCCGAAAGCCTGTGGAAGGAAATACCACTCTTCTCTAAGCAGCATTAAAACGTCCCAAGACCAAACCCTTCTGGGCACCCCCACCCCCAGGTGGGTTTGCACCCCGTAAGCAGCTCCTTATGCCAATGGCAGGGCCAGGGAATCTGTCATCTCCAGTCTTGCAGCCTGTCTGGTCAGATCTTAGGAATGCTCCCATGTAGTCTCAGCTCTAAGTTCTCCCCATGGGGCCTGACTTCTTCCGGTATCTTCCTACGCCTTCTGTAATAAACCTTTGGACTCATCATGAGACCTACCTTTGAAGCAAGAAGCTAATGACTAAGTCAAATACCTTAGCGCCCCCTCACGCCAACCACTTGCACTGTCTAAGCTGCACTCTCTACAGATGAAAAGGCTGAGGTTCCAAGTTAATTAGCTTCATAGGCACTAAAAGGTAGAGCTGAGCTTCAGACCCAGACTACAGGGCTTCAGAGACAGTGCTTGTTGCAGTGGCCGAGTTAGACAAAGTGGAGTATGTGTCAGAGAAGCGGACCAAGGGACAGGCAGCCAGTGGACTCAGGTGGTGTCCTGAATGAGTCCCAGCTGTTCTTGAGTCACTGGGCAAACTCGGCAGCTCTCCCACGTTACCTGCATGATGGCACTGAACTGAGGCTCATTCTCCATCTGCTCCTCAGCAATCCCCCTCTGGACACTGGCTAGAACAGAGGACTTGAAGAAGTACCTCCAGTTGTGATGGAGCGTCCGGAAAAGGAGCTCAAACAGCTCAGCCTTCACATCAGGGGAGGGGCGCTGTGGAGACACACACAGGTCCTCAAACCTTCCCTCCTTACAGCTCACGGAGCCACTCACAGCCCAGGCCCAGAGCAACAGCGGCCTACGAGAGGCCTGGCAACAGCAAGCGGAGCATCAGCTTCCCATTCACCCTCCTGTCCCATCAAGCCCCCGGAGTCAGCAGTTCAAACCAGGAGTACTTTGGCAGAAACAGGGCCACACCTGAGACAGAATGCCTAGGGTGGCGCCAAAGCGGACTTTTTTCTGATGGAAGCACTCAGCTTTTCAAGCTAGAAAAAGGCCACTAAAAGGAACAACAATTAGAAATACAGATTTTCTGCCCTGGCTGGTGTGGCTCAGTGGACTGAGTGCTGGCCTGAGAATCAAAGGGTCACTGGTTGGATTCCTAGTCAGGGCACATGCTTGGGTTGCAGGCCAGGTCAGGTCCCCAGTAGGGGGTGTGCAAGAGGCAACGGTACATTGATGCTTCTCTCCCTCTCTTTCTCCTTCCCTTCCATCTAAAATAAATAAGTAAAATCTTAAAAAAAAAATACATATTTTCTGTTTAGAAAGCACCTGATTTGATCTGTCATGTCGTCCTGGCTGTGCCGTCCCTTTTTTCAGGACCAACAACGCTGTCTAGATAACCTGTTCATCTTATGCAACCTCGGAAGCTAAAGACAAATAAGTAGGCTTAAAGCAGATCTGCCCTCCATGGAAAATGGGTAAAAGGAACCACAGAAAGAAGCGTCAGAGGACCTCGGTGGGGTAGGGGGAGGCAGTGTGCAGGGCTGACTGCTCCCTGGGCCTGTTTCCTCTTTCACCAGCGGCTAGAATTCTGGGATGAGGAAGGGGAGGCAGGCTCACCAATATTTTCTAATTTGAGTAAAAATCTCCAGGTCACTAGAGAGCATGACAGGCCACATTATTTCAGTTGTCTCTGTAGAATTCAAAACCATAAGGCCCAAACACAGTTACCATATTTTGCCGTGCACAATGCTTACATACCATGGGGTATAATAATCCCATGTATAATGCACACAAAAACGTCGGTGTTCATTAAACATGACAAAACACGGGTAATTCAGTCCGATTAAGATGAAACTGAGTCCAGAAGGCAAGAGCTTCCACGGCAGGAATCCTTACAGCGCCTGCGTGTGTTTAAATGACGCAAAGCCACTGGACTCGCTTAGGCCTTAATTTGGGCAGTTACAAAGACCGGCTCTTATTTGCATAACAGTTACGTGAAATTTAGTTAGAGCTGTACTTATTCTGAATCTTGACATGTGGAAAGTCTGTTCTCTAAGAACAAAGGGAACTATGACAAGGGAAGGTTTGAATCATTTGGAGAACTTGCTTCGTGTCCTTGAGATCATGAGTGTTCTTGACAGGCAGTATTTCTGGTACAATGTTTGCTGTAAAAACCTATACATTCACCTAAAGTTTATACTGTTTGCCATGGGAGGCTGATCTTATTTACCAACCAACCTTGCTTACGCTAGGCTAGTTCCAATTAACTCAGCCAATTTAAAAACAGTGTACCAAGCTAACAGCATTCTTTCTTGGAAATAACTATTGTACAAAAAAAATAATAAAATAAAATAGCTAACAAATTAGCTTTAAAACACAATGCATTTTCCTGGATATTTCATTCCCTCCCCAAATGGACAGGAAGTGGCACAAGGGCCGGCTCCAGCCCCCCATACCTCAGCGATGATGGGGTACACCTGCCCCATGCACAGGGAGGTGATGCTCGGGAGGAAGGGCTTGAACGCCTGGCCAGGCTCCTGCACCACCACCTGCAGGATCTTCAGGAACTTCTCAACCACCCGGCAGCCGGTGCTGCCTTCACGGAGGATGCTCTCGGCTAACTGCTCTCTGCGGACAAAAGAAACCACATGGTAGCCAAGGCAACGTTTTGCTGGGACCAGGATGAAAACCAACACCGTGGCAAGTGAAGAGGAGGAGCAAAAAAAATCCCACACTTTGTAGCCAGGTCCCGCTACTTCTCACTTGAAATCTGAAAGCCATGGACAGCAGGTGTGTGGTTACCTGGTAAACATATTGAGGAAAGTCTGTATGATCTGTTCAGTGAAAGGCACACCCATCTGTACTCTAAGGCCTCGAAACAAAGTGAGGAAAAAGCTCAGCATCTCATCAGTCACATCTAAACAAAGGGACAAAGCAAATGATCAGAGGCATGCACACAGGGATAAACGGAAGCCCTTGGCTTGACAGACTTCCTCTTGCAATCTGCATTATCATCTCTAAGGCTGCCTGCTGGAAGAAATTTCCCCAACACCATCAGAGCCAGCGATGGAAAGTGGAAAATGATTAAGGACATGCTGAGAAAACAGCTCTAGTACAGTGGAACCCTCTGCTTGATGGCTCACTGTAGGAAATGAAGCTTCCCTCACCGCTCCCGCCTCAGGAGCATTCAGAGTTTTCCCTGCAGATAGATTGTTTTGCACACACACTGATGCAACTATTCAATTGGGTCGACACCTGAGTGCTTTAGAGACTTCTGTCTATGACCAATAACCCCTGCAGTTGGGACGGGATTAGGTCAGGGCTTAAGTCGCTAAAAGTGGATAATGAGGGTGTATTCGAACTGCACAGCCATAGCCCATTAAATGCATTAATTTCATAAAATAATAGTTACATTTAATGTGGTCCCACTTCCAGATTTAAACAATCATCTCATACAGTATGTTTGGCTCTAATTACACGAACTCTGCTTATAAGAGGCAATCAGTGAAACTTTGCTAAGAAGTCTCCAATGTTGATCCCATAAAACTGACAAGACTGGTATAAATGCTCACATGTATCCACAGAGCTGGAGAGAGCCTCTGTCAGTGATAGTGACACAGCAGGGTGAGGGGTGCCATGTCAAAACCCATCTTGCCATGTAAGTAAATAAGAAGCACTTATGGGAAGAAGTTCTTTCTTCTCCTGTATAATGTCCCCATTACTCTCAGACATTTATGTTCCATACTGGAAGAAGGCGAAGCCTCAAAAATGAAAACAAGGCAAGTGACTCAGTGCCACCTGACACAGGTGTGAGGCCTGTATGAAGGCTCCATGGGGCCTGAGCCCTAGACTCTCCAAATAAACCTCACTGCCCTTGGCCTTCAGTGTGAGGCCTGTGCCACTCCTGACTTGATGTGCTCCACAGAGCAGGGGTTCCCAGCCCCCAGGCCACAGACCAGTATTCCATTCGTCCCTGAGCACAGCTCCTGTGAGGTCTCCACGCCCCTTCCAGAGGGGCGCAAACAAAGCTCATCTGAGCTCCACCTCATCCAGCCACAGCGGGAGTTAAGCTCCACCTCCTGTCATGTTCCCCCGCCCCCCACCCCCATCTTACACAAAAAGGTTGGGGACTGCTGTTACACAACTAAGAAGTGACTCTCGTCCTTGTCAGCACTGTCCATCAGTGAGGCCTGTGGCCAGCTCCTACCTGACTGATGAATAAAAGCTGGAAAGAGGGCCAGGGAGACCTGCACGGATTCCTGCAGCGAATGGTAGCAGATCTGTCGGGACTTGGTGGATTCCCCAGAGATGTTCTCCACAATATCTTCTAAGACACTAAGTGTCTGGTGGATAATCACTTTGGCTGCAAATCAAGATTAAGTTGCATGTTAAGACTTGTCTGAGGATAAACAAGAATAAGAAGGAACACAAAGGAAGGGGAAGAAATCCTCAAAGGTATTCAGAGGACAGTAACTTAGACATCTTGCTCAAGAAATAGTTTCTCTTGATTGAGTTCTCTCTCTCTCCTTTTCTTCCTTTCCTTTTTATTTTTCTATTTTACTGTCAGAACTCCAGTTGCCTGCTAAGTTTTCCCCCCTCTACTCCGCTTCTATCCATCAGAAACAAGTCTAGAGAGATCAAATGTACCCTCAGGTTAGGTGCCTTGGTCTCAAGACTCGGAAACGGTGAACGACTGGGGAGAAAATAGGTGTCACAGATAATCGCTGCAGGCCAGAACACACACATGCAGATCAAACGGTCTCCTTCGACTCCAAATGTGACTGGCCCGGAACCCCGCACAGCGCCCGCCACGCACACCAGGAAAATAAGTAAGAACTTCACATCAAAACGTGCTGGGAAGCCCTGAAGGGGAAACTTTCACACACATACCACTAGTTGCAGCCTACGTAACTGGCAGAAAGAAGTTAAGAATTTGACAAGGGAGGTCACTTTTCACACAGGAATTTCATTTCCTGCTTTTTAAAAGAAGGAAGATCCCCCGCCGCCCCAGCAACAATGCACTAACCACCACCTGCAGCAGATGAGAAACCACCGCGGCCTGGAACTCTGGCTCTCCTACAGCAACTGCAGCTCAAAGCAGCCCTCCCCAGTTTCCTTCGAAACCCTAATAAAGCCGTCCTTTGTCTCTCCAGGCTTGCCTACAGCTTGCTGCATTTTGCTTGTCCCAAATCGCAACTCTCTGCTATTCCTGAATAAACCCATTTTCCTGGTAAAAAAACCTGCTATTTTATTTTTGAGGTGACATTATTTGGTGTCAGAAGTGGGATCCAAAGGAGACAAAGCCCTGGGACTGACCGTGTGAGGTACCTACTTGAGTCTTCTGTGCTCCCCACCTCCGAGAGTGATCTCTTCCCTCCCAGTTAGGGAAATCTGCCAGGTGCCAAGCTCGCTCCCTTTAGTTCAGCTCTCTGACTTTATCTGGGGCCTATTTAAAGGTTTCATCCTTTCCATTTTTATCAAGACAGAAATGGAGTGCATGCATGGCATATACTGAAAACAGGAAAAACATGTCTGTTTATGATATCTGTCATTGATATCTTTTATCTGTCATTGATATGGTTTTATATGTATACACTAGACCAAAACATACATTGTATTTCGTGCTATGAAATGATCCAACAGGTGTGCAAGCCTCTGCTCTCACACCACAGTGACTCGAGCAGACAAGAGCTCCTGCGCAGCCAGCTGAAAAGGCCGAGCCCAGAACAAGCGCTCCCCTGTCCTGCTCACACACGGTGCCGACTCAAGGCCAGGCCACAGCCACTCTTCGATAGGTGTATATGTTGTTTGTTGCCCTGCGCTTCCAGATTTGTAGCCACATTTCTTTTTCAATAATATATTTTATTGATTACGCTATTACAATTGTCCCATTCCCCTCCCTTTATTCCCCTCTGCCCTGCAGAGCCCCCTCTTTAGTTCATGTCCATGGGTCATACACATAAGTTCTTCAGCTTCTACATTCCCTGTACTATTCTTAACCTCCCCCTGTCTATTTTCTACCTACCATTTATGCTACTTATTCTTTGTACCTTTTCCCCCCTCTCTCCTCCTCCCACTCCCGTTGATAACCCTCCATGTGATCTCCCTTTCTGTGGTTCTGTTTCTGATCTAGTTGTTTGCTTAGTTTTTTTTTT
>PVIA01005334.1:0-97751 GCA_004024845.1 Tonatia bakeri
CTTCTTCTTCCTCCTCCTCCTCCTCCTCTTCCTCTTCTTCTCCTCCTTTTCCTTCTTCCTCCTCCTCTTCTTCCTCTTTCTCTCCTTCTACCTTCTTCTTTTCCTCCTCCTCCTTGTTTTTCTTCTAAAAAGTTCCCTTTCAATTTTCTTGTAATACTGGTTTGGTGGTGATGAACTCCTTTAGCCCTTTATTGTCTGGATAGCTTTCTAGCTTTCCTTCAATTTTAAATGATAGCCTTGCTGAGTACAGAGGTCTTGGTTGTAGACCCTTAGTTTTCATCACTTTGAATATTTTGTGACAATTCATTCTGGCCTAAAATATTTCAGCCCATATACTGTCAGTTGTATTCCTATAGGTAAGAATATGAATTCTTGTAGGTAAGAATGTACTCACTTATAGGTAACTGTCTTTCTTGCTGCTTTTAAGATTCATTCTTTTTATTTAACCTTTGCCAATTTAATGAAAATGTGTCTTGGTGTGACCCTTTTTAGATTCATCTTGTTTGGGACTGTCTGTGCTTCCTGGAATCATGTGTTCTCTTCCTTCATCAGGACAGGGAAAATTCCAGTCAATATTTCTTCAAGTAGGTTTTAAATTCTTTGCTTTCTCTCTTTTAATTTTGGTACTTTATAATGTTCATGCTCTTATGCTTCATGTTGTCCCATGGTCCCTTAAACTCTCCTTATCTTTTAATTTTTGTTCTTTTGAGTAAGCATCTTCTGCTATTTCATCTACCAAATTTCTGATTCAGTCCTCAGCTTTTGCCATCTGTTGATTTCTTGTAGTGTATATTTGATTTTAGTAATTGTATTCTTCTTTTTTGGCCTTCTCTTTTCATGGCTTCTATGTCCTTTTATGTGCTTACTATCTCTTTGTTAATGTTCTATGAGCATCCTTATTAGTACTATTTTAAATTCTGGTATGCTTGATGTTATATCATATTTTTTCCTGAGGAATTTCTCCTGTTCTTTCATTTGAGATATACTTCTTATATTTCAATTTCGTCTGCTTCTCTGTGTTTGCTTCTATGTATTAGGTACATCTGCTATGTCTGCCAGTCTTGGTGGGGTGGCATTACATAGTAGCTGTCTTCTGATGTCCACTAATGCAGCATCTTTGATCAAATGAGCTGGGTGTCCTCAACTATTTCTTATATACATTGGTTGCCTTCCCATAGTTGTTAATCTTAATTATTGTTGGCATGTCAGTTGGTGAGACTGACTCTCAGACTAGCTGGCTGTATTTGCCAGTGCCACAGCATATAAGCTGCTGTTTTAGAGCTGACCGCATTGAGCAAGTTTTGGCCCAGCAGGATCTGCTGTCTGCTGTTACCTCCCTTTTGGTGTGCTGTTTATGGTGGTTACTGGGAAGAACTCTGGTGCAGCTTCCAATGTCACTCAAGCCTTTTGTTGACTAGACTCATTCCCAGTACTGTGGTAAGGGTGCTTCAGAACACAGATAGGTCACTCGCATGTGCACCTAGGCAGAGTTCAAGCAGTTACTAATCAATAGAGCTGGCATCAAATATTTTAGGAGTCAGGTTTAGGAAAAGATCATAAGTACATACATATACACATTTTAAATATTGTAAAAGAAAAAAATTAACAATCCCCAATACCTTAAATAGACCACATTACCAAATATTAGACCATCTCAACTACTAATCTGTAATATAGACTCAGACAATTTATGTGTATATTTATGTGTAGAGTATATTACACATAAATATACACATAAATTCATAACAAATCATATAGAATTGTGCAACTGACCAAAATAATTATGTGAGAATTACTTCCAGCCAAAATAAAGGCATAGGTAAACACAGTTCACCTACTCGCACACCCACGCCAAAAATTACAATTACATTACAAAACAAATATCACCCTGAATCATCAGAAAATTGAGCTTCATGGAAGTCTGACAACAAAGGAATTGAAGAAGACACACTCATCCATATGGGTATGAAGGGCAAAGAAGTGGAAATGTGGAACAGACAGTCTCATACCCATTCATGCAAGGTAGATATAAATCAGGAGGGATACCTTGGAAGCAAGTGATCCCAGCTCCACGCCAGACCACCCAGCCCAGGGTTCCAGTGCCACGAAGATAAGTCCCCATTACTTCTGACTGTAAAAACCACTGGGCATTGCAGCAGCAGAAGAAACCGGCAGGAATCTCCTTTTAAAGAATCCATAATGGACTTAGGACTTACATAGACTCACTCTATCTGGGTTTCAGCACTGAGACAGGAGCTGGAAGAACACCAGTGACATACAGGGAGAAACTGAAGTATCTGGCAGTAGGGTGAGTGCCAATGGACAGTTTCTTTGCAGAAAAAAATCCAGAGGCCAGGCAATAGCATTGTCCCCTTTCTGAGCCTTCCCCCACACAGAGTCCCAGAGCAGTAACACCATATGGAGTCTCCATCAACCTGGTTCACATGGGTTGCCCCGCTCTGGCAATTACCTAAGATTCTGCCCTATCCAACTTACCAATTTGCTTTTCTACAATAGGCCACACTACTAAGAAATGAAGTCAAAGCAGCTCTACCTAATACGTAGACACAAACACAAGGAGGGTACCAAAATGAGGAGACAAAGAAATATGATCCAAATGACAGAATAGGACAAAACTCTAGAAAAAGAAATAACCAACTTATCATATGCAGAGTTCAAAACACTGGTTATTGGGATGCTCAAGGAACTCATTGGGTAATTCAACAGCATAAAATATACTCAGGCAGAAATGAAAGTTACACTAAGTGAAATAAAGAAAAATTTACAGGTAACCAAGAGCAGAAGAAATGAAGCAGAGAATCAAATCAATGATTTGGAGCATAAGAAGAAAGAAACATTCAATCAAAACAGCAAGAAGAAAAAATAATAATAATTAAAAAACAAGGATAAACTAAGGAGCTTCTGGGGCAACCTCAAATGTACCAATATTTGAGTCATAGGGATGCCAGAAAGAGAAGAGAAAGAGTAAGAAATTGAAAACATTTTTGAAAATAATAAAAAAGGACCCAAGATGGCTTCAGAGTAGCTGGAAGCTCCATCCACTTGCTCCCAGACCTGGACCAGCCTTATGAAACTACAAAGCAATCAACTTAAAAATTGAGCTGATAGTGAGTGAGAGGGTGTGTATGTGGACGAGTGGGTGGCATGTGCATTAGTGGGCAAGAGCCTGCCTGCCTGCAGGGCACTCAGGAGCAGGTGGCCTGGGCTCTCCTAACAGAGCAACTGCCACCACCACTGCCCAGCCTGACACTTCTGGATGCACAGATTTGGGGTTGGAGCCATTTTGAGTAATTTAAAATATCTTCCTCAGGAAGAATGTGGTCCAGAGTGTCTGCACCACAGCGCCCAGATGTGTCTCTGTGCTCTCATCCCACATAGGTCTGTGTACCATGCTGATGCCAGGAGCCAGGTTCTGGGGACTGTAGTATCTACTAGGAAGGGGCGGTCATCTCCCTGACCCTGAACATCACAGGAACCACAAACAGGACAGAATCTGACTGAGTAGGCTGCTAATCAGCTCAGGGTCTAAGATCTCCTATGGCAGAGATGACTGGTGTGGTACTGGCTGCAGAAACAGTATGGAGGGAGCAGGCTCACCCAATGCTGAGAATCAATGGGGAGAAAAATGAGAGCACCTCACCACTGTTTCATGTTATAGTATCACTGAAGACTCTTTCTAGCATCATCTGGGAAAGATCCAGGAAGAAACTTTATCTAAAATTGTCAGAGGCTCTGGTAGGCTGTGGCTAGCCCTGATGAAGAGACTTTGTTCTTTTGGGGAAGGGAAGCATGTGGAGAACAGGAACCCCAGGATTGCAGTGTGGAGACGACACAGAAACTATTAAAAGAGAAACTGAGGTGAGACTCAAGAGTCAGAAGAAACCTTGTGCTTTCATGTGCTTACATGCATGCTCAGCACCTCTGCCAACAAAGAACTTAGAGTGACACAGTCAGGCTAAAGACATTGGGGGACCCAACTCAGCATTGCAGTTGAGCAGGGTACATTGCAGAGTGGAGAGTTTGAGCACAAGTCCCTTGTGAGAGCACCAGACTAGTTTCTAGGTGGCCAGGAGCTGAATACTGGTGATTTGCTGCAGCCAGGCAGGTCCCATACTGGCAGACATGCCCAACCCCACCTGAGGGATTATAGACTCCGCAGACCAGTGAGACCAAGCTCAAGAATGACCTGTGGGAGCACATTTCCACAGAGGAATGAAGAAAAAACTCTGAAAGGGCCCTTTCTACCAGACACCATGAACTACACTGTTTCTTGGGCCCTGATCCACTGAAACTAGCAAAGTAGAAAGATTAGAGACAAGCACAACAAGGGATGTTTAGGACCCTGCCCAGCCCTGGCACCTAGAGAGAGTTGCTGTCTGCAACAAGCAGGAAAGAGCTGACCCTTTTACACAGATTGTACCCACACAGGAAATGGACAGCTAATTCACCAGAAACCAGACATTATTTGAAAGACTCTGGAATAGATTAAGATGTGTGCTGAGGGGGTGGGGAAACATACTGACTATCTTTCCTGAAGACTGAACAGCACCCCCCCAGGGTTGAACTAGGGTTCCCACTCTCCCAGCAATACCAGAGACCCCCTCTGGAGGCAGATGGTGAAGGTACTGACAGTCTTCTCAGGTAATTAAATGAACCATCCCTGGGCTCTGAGCGTATGGAAAGCTTGCAAGGCAGAACAGTGGGAACCAGGCAAATTGGGAGGAGACAGTGACAGACTGTGGATGGCTTGTAGACTTGAACAGGCTGCCTAGGGCCAGACTAGAACACCATCTGATATTACCAAGAGCAGATCCAGAAAGAGAAGACAGTGGTAAACATTGGATTCTACTGACGTGACTTCTGCCATAGTCTCATTAACTGTGTTGCTTTCTCTCCTATGTAGCTTTTTAACAATCACTTCTTTTCCTTCGAGTTTGTGCGTATTATCTAACTACACTTTTTATTTTAGTTTATTTCAAATCTCATATCTAGCCCCTCCCTTCTCTTACTCTATTTTAGATTATTCCTTTCCTTTTTATTTTTGTTTTAAATTTTATTTTTTTTCTTACTGTGACATTTCTATTCCACACTCTTACTATTCCACACTCCCACCTCCAGCCTCAGAAAACCATTTTTTTTGTCATTTATCATCTCACATTTTTTCCATTCTTGAAATACCCTGATTTTCTCCCCACCTTTACCAATCTTTGCTCATTGGTTGTTGATATGGTGGTTGTTGGTGTATTTCTTCAATTTTATTCCTAGAGCTTCACTATTTTTGCATCTCAATTATCAAATTTTACCATTCCCCTCTCCTACTCCATTTTGCCTTGCTACCACTCTTTATTTTTTGTTGTTGTTTTAAATTTTACTTTTTCCTTGTCTTAGCATGATTTCTATTCTTTACTTTTAGAATTTCTCCCTCTATCCTCTCAAAATCATTTTCTTTCCTCTAGACATTGGATAAGCTTTTCTTTTTCTTTTTCCCCCCTTCTATTTGCCATTATACCAGTATTAATCTTTGTTCTTTTGTTGTGGGTATAGCTGTAGTTGATCTTTTTCTCCAATTTGGTTCCTATGTTTTTCACTACTGTTTTTATTTTTTTAAAAAGCTCACACTATATTCATCCCTTTATTACTCTATTTTGCCTTTGCATTCCTTTTAAAAATCATGCAAATTCTCTTTTCTTTCTTTCTTCACCTAGTTTCTATTCTTTACTCTAAAGATGATGGGTGGTGTGACTCCAGACAATGAGAGGAAAGGCCCTATCAAAGAATAACACAACAATAACCAAAACCCAATTACAATAAGAGAGCCCACATAAATGGCATAAATGACATCCCAAGAGAATTCAACTCAGGAGTTCAAGGTGACTGCACCACAGAGTCCCACAGGTGGCCTACCACAGAAGATCACACCCTAAAGACAGGGAGTCAAAGCAAATGAATCTTATATGCAGAAACAAACAAAAAGAGTCACTTAAATGGGGACACAAAGAAACACCTCAAACTGAAGGGAAAAGAGGAATCCCCAGAAAAAAGTACTACATGAAACTGAGGCAAACAATCTATTAGACACTGACATCAAAATAATGATTATAAGAATGTTCAAGGACCTTGGTGAGAACTACATGGATCTCTAGGGAAGCTACAAGAAAGTTACTGGGAACAACATTAGCATGAAAAGGGAAATAGAAACTATCAACATGAGCAGTGAATAAATGAAGAATACAATATTTGAAGTGAAGAATACAATAGATAGATGAAAGAGAGGATCAAATCAGTGAGCTGGAAGACAAGGTAAAAAAAATACTCCAAGACAGAGCAACAAAAGTAAAAAGACTCAAAAATAACAAAGAGGGTTTAAGAGAGGACAAGACAACAAGAAATGTAATAATATTTGTATCATAGTGATATCAGAAGGAAGAAGAGGAGCATGGAATAGAAAATATGTTTGAAAAAGTTAAGACAGAAAACCTCCTTAGCTTGATGAGAAGAAAATGTCATGCAAGTTCAGGAAGCATGGAGAGACCCAACCAAGATGAACCCAAAGAGACCCACTCTAGTGCATCATAATTAAAATGGAAAAATTTAATGACAAAGAGAGAATCTCAAAGGCAACAAGGGAGAAACAACTAGGAGCATATAAAGGAGATATGATAGGGGTATAGTCTTTTACTCAACAAGAACACTACAAGCCAGAAGGGAATGGCACAAAATTTTCCAAGTAATGAAAAGCAAAGGCCTGCAATCAGGACTACTCTGCCCAGCAAGGCTCTCAGTTAAAATGGAAGGTGAAATAAGCAGCTTCCTAGACAAAAGAAGGAAAAGAAATATATCTTCACCAAACTAGCATATGTCAAACAGACTATTTTAAGAAGATGAAGAGAGAGAGAGAGAGAAACACAGGTGCGAAAGGAAAAGAGGCAATGAATAAGTGCCTATCAATAATAATCTTAAGCCCTGGATGGTGTAACTCAGTTGATTGAGCACAGTCTACAAACCAAAGGGCCACCTGTTCAATTCCCAGTCAGGGCACATGCCTGGGTTGTGGGCCAGGTTCCCAGTGGGGTCCACATAAGAGACAACCACACATTGATGTTTCTTTCCCTCTCTTTCTCCCTCCCTTCCAGTATCTCTAAATAAATAAATAAAATATTTGCAAAAAGTATAATTACTAATATTTTTTAAAATAACTTTAAATGTAAAAGGATTAAATGTTCCAAATAAAACACATGGAGTAGCTTAATGGATAGCAAAACATAACCAGTATATATATTGTCTACAAGAGGCCTAACTCAGAGCAAAAGACCTACACAGGCTGAAAATAAAGGGAATAAAAAAAAAAAATCCCAAGCAAATGGAAATGAAAAAAAAAATCTGGAATAGCAGTATTTATCACAGACAAAACAGATCAAATCAAATGGTATAAAAAGAGACAAAGAAGGTCACTATATAATACTTAAGAGAATAGTTCATCAAGAAGATACATCTCTTATAAACATATATGCTCCCCCCCAAAAAAGCACCTATATAAGAGAAATCTTGGAGGACTTCAAGAAAGATGTCAACACACTCATTGTTGGGGATTTTAATACCCCATTGTCAAAAATGGATAGATATTTTTGGGTTTTATTAAAAAACTCTTTGAGTTTTTATTTAAAAATGGAAGTCTTAGGCATCTTCTCAGATCACAAATGGCTTGAAATGATGTTGGCTTAAACCAACATCAAGGAAAAATTTCATAAACATTCCAAAATATGGAGACTGAATAAAATGCTATTAAATGATGAATGGGTTAACATTGAGATTAAGGAAGAAATAAAAAGGTATCCAGAAACAAATGAAAGTGAACATACAACAGCCCTAAAATATGGGAGACAGAGAAGGCAATCATGAGAGGGAAGTTCATAGTAATAGAGGACTACCTAAAACGATAGAAAAATATCAAATAAACAACCTAACCATACATCTGCAAGAATTAGAAGAACGACAAAAAAGCCTAGAGGGAGTAGAATGAATAAAATAATTAAGAACAGAGCAGAATCAAATGACACAGAGACAAAAGAAACAAAAAAAACCCTAACAATTCACAGGATCAATAAACCCAGGAGAGGATTCTTTGGAAAAAAAATTATATATATATATATATATATATATATATATATATAGAGAGAGAGAGAGAGAGAGAGAGAGAGAGAGAGAGAGAAGATTTTAACAAGACTCATCAAGGAAAAAGAGATAGAGAGGACCCAAATAAATAAAATCAGAAAAAAAAAGAGAAATTGTAACTGATACTACACAGATACAAAGGAATGTAAGAAATTATTATGAACAACTATATGCCAAGAAATTGGGCAACCTGGGTAAGATGATCAAATTTCTAGAAACATAAAATCTTCCAAAACTGAATCAAAAAGATGCAGAAAGTCTGAACAGACTGATAACAAATAGTGAAATTAAAACAGTAATCAAAAAACTCCCGACACCAAAGCCCTGGACTGGATGGCTTCACTGGCAAATTTTACCAAACATTTCAAGCAGAACTAACTCCTATTACTCTTAAATGATTTCAAAAAAATTCAAGAAGGAGGAACAGTCCAAAATTCTTTTTACAAAAAAAGTATTATCCTAAATCCAAAACCAGGTAAAGACATAACAATAAAAGAAAACTGAAGACCAATATCTCTGATGAACATGGATGCTAAAGTCCCTAACAAAATATTGGCTATCCAAATCCAGCAATACATTCAAAAAATCATACACCATGATTGGGTGATTCACTCCAGGGATGAAAAGATAGTTCAATATTTGCTATCAATAAGCATAATACACCACCTAAACTAAATGAAAGACTAAAAATCACATGATCATATCAATGAGTGCTGAAAAAGCATTTCATAAAGTTCAGCACCCATTTATGATAAAAACACTAAGGAAAGTGGGAATAGATGGAGCATGCCTTAACATAATAAAGTCTATATATGAGAAACTACAGCAAACCTCATAATCAGTGGGAAAAAAACTAAAAGTTGATCCCTTAAGATTAAGAAGGGGGCAAGTATTTCTGCTTTCAGCACTTTTATTCACATAGTAGTAGAATTTCTAGCCACAGTAATCTGATAAGAAAATGAACTAAAAGGCATCAAAAATGGGAAGGAAGAAATAAAACTGTCATTATCTGCAAATGACATGATAGTGTACATAGAAAACCCTATAGTCTCCACCAAAAAAACTAGTCAACCAAAAAGTGAATTTGGCTAAATAGTGGAATACAAAGTCAGTATTCAGAAATTTAAGGCAATTTTGTACACAATGAAATATCAGAAACAGAAACTAGAGAAAAAATCCCATTTGTTATAGTAACCTGAAAAATTGAGTACCTAGGCATAAACTTAACCAAGGAGTTAAAAGAACTGTATTCAGAAAAATACAGAATACTGAAGAAACTGAGGAAGATACAAATAAACGCAAGCATATACTTTGTTCATGGATGAGAAAAATTGACATTAAATGTCCATACTACCCCTAGCAATCTATAGATTTAATGTAATCCCTATTAAAATAACAATAGCATACTTCACAGATCAAAAATAAATATTTCAAAAATTTATATGAATTCAAAACCAATTCCTAATAGCCTCAGTAATTTTGACTAAGAAGAAAAAAGTAGGAGGGATCACGATAGCTGATAGAAACTATACTAAAGGGCATTTTTATCAAAACAGTCTGGTATTGGCAAAAGAACAGATACATAGATCAATGGAACAGGATAGAGAACCCAGAAATAAACCCAGGTCTCTGTGGGCAATTAATATATGTATGACAAATGGGACAGGAGAATAAAATGGAGTAAAAATAGCCTCTTCGTTAAATGGTATTGGACAAATGCTAATGAACAAAACAAACAAAGAAGCAAAATGGAAGCAGAGGTATGGAAACAAGGAACAGACTAAGAATGAACATAGGGGATGGAAGAGGATGATATGGTGGAAGGAAGAGTAAGATATTTGTCAAGGAAAATATATGAATGACTCATGGTCATGGACAATAGCAGAGGATTTACTGTGTGATAGATGGGCTGGACAGAGGACAGCAACAGGGGACAAATTGGGACTGTTGTAATAGAACAATTAAATATTTAATCAACTGTTAAGGAAATAAAAAAATAATGAAACAAAACTTCCTTGATTTGGTGAAGGAAATAGACATACACATCCAAGAAGCACAGAGTCCCAAACAGAATAACCCAAAGAGGACCACAACAAGACACCTCATAATTAAAATGCCAAAGATTAAATATGACAGAATCTTAGAATCATCAAGAGAAAAGCAGATAGTTACCTATAAAGGAGTTCCCATAAGATTGTCAATTGATTTCTCAAAAGAAACTTTGTAGGCTAGAATAGGCTGGCAAGAAGTATTTAAAATGATGAAAAGCAGGGACCTACAACTTAGATTACTCTATCCAGCAAAGCTATCATTTAGAATGAAAGGGCAGATGAAGTGCTTCCCAGACAAGGTATATATAAAGTAGTTCATCATCACAAAGTCATTAGTATATGAAATATTAAAGGGATTTATTTAAGAAATAGATAAAAACTATGAACATTACAATGCCAATAAATTCACAACTATCAACAATTGAATGTAAAAAACAAACTAAATAAACAAGCAGAACAGAAATAGAATGATAGATATGGAGATCATTTGGAGGGCCATCCTTTGGGAAGAAGAAAAGGAAAGATGAGGAAAAAGTTGCAGGGATTATGTACAAATTCATAGGTACAGACTAGATAAGGGGATGTCAGGAAGAGTGTAGAAAATGGAGTAGACATAGGACTTATATGTATGATCTATGGACATGAACTAAGGGGGTAGGTTGCCAGAGGAAATGTATACTGGGTAGAGGAGGGCAAAGGGAGAAACATTGGGATAACTGGGACAATATAAATAAAATATATTTAAGAAATAATTGTGAAAACTGTGGTATTACATTGTGTTTGATAAGTTGTTTTTATGATCATTACCTTATTAAATATGTTTACTTGTCACATTCATAATATAATGTTTTTGTTTTTAAAAGAGCTGAATATAAAAATGCTAATATTTCTAAATGGTACTAAAATTCACATTTTATTCTCTTATTTTGGAATCACTCTAACACAGGCTTCAGCACACCATCTTGTAATTTAGGGAAGTAATATTGAAAGTCCACAGGAAGCCAAAACTAAATAAAATTTTTAACCTTATGTTTATATGGAGTCTACTTTTTTGATATTTTTATATTCATTAAAGCCCTACTTATACCAAAAAGATGGAAACTTGAATCATTAACATGCATTTGTACATTTTCATTCTAATTTGTCACACATTTCAATTTATGTGTTCCTCCAGGTACACTTTTTTTCTATTGTATTTACTCACCTATACTGGACTTTGAAAAGTTTGACAGTTGTTAAAATAGAGAATATCAAAAAGGTTAGTTAATGTCATTACTAAGATCTAAGAAATCATTGAAATACAAAGAAAAAATAAAATAGTTTCATTTCTATTCAATTTATTGAGAAATATGAGATTTTGATTGAGACATATTTTAAGTAGTATTTTACATATCAATCCCATTTTTCTTTTGTTTGTGTGCATAATAGTATTTTGAACTACTTGAACTTGTTAGTTTTAAAACTTGTTTCTTTGAACACATGAAGAATTAAGTGCTTTGATCTGTTTAATGAGGAACCATACTGAGATTTCTTATAAGTGCTAAGTGCTACTGCAATTTCTCCTCTACAAAATTAATTTTATATGCCACTTCAGATAATATTATTTGTACACTATTTGCCACAAATACTAATTTTAGATGAATTAATGGACAAAACCCTCTTTTTATTTTATTTTTCTTTTATTCTATTGTTTGAGTAAAGTTGTCTGCATTTACCCCTACCACTCCATGCCACCCCAGCCATCCCCACCTCCCTACCCTGATTCCACCCCCCCCCTTGGTTTTATCCATGTATCCTTTATAGTTATTCCTGAAAACCCCATTATCCCCTCCCACCTTCCCTCTGGCTACTATCAGATTGTTCTTAATTTCAATGTCTCTGGTTGTATTTTGCTTGCTTGTTTGTTTTGTTGATTAGGAAAAAGCCTCTTTTTAAAAGTAAATAATCTAAAAATACATATATATATAAACATACATAGATATGCATAAATTATGCATGTATGAGTATATATGTATACACACACTTTCATACATATGGATACACACATGTACACATTTCTAGTATTTGAAGTTTTTTTTAAGATGCTTCCTAATTCTTAAAAGGTTTTTACTTCATGAAGAGTATTTTTATAACCTATTTTATTCTCCATTTTTATTATAACTTAATGCATGTGCCTTCTAAATATTGCTTTCAGCATTTTAAGAATCTTTGGTGTCTCCAGACTTGAGTTACCTTATTATACAATTTATTGAAGGCTAATAATTATTAAGACATGTGGTAGGCGGTTATCACAAGTAACATCACACTACTGGCTCTATGTACAAGCTACAATAGGGCAAATGCTACAATTAGAGCACATTCATTGGTGCATAACAATAGAAGCCTAGTGACACTGCAAGATTAAGAAAAAGCTAAAACATCTTTAAAACTACTCATTACTACCAGTCAAAATGTGCATATTTGACCTTTATGGTAATCAGAAGAATCTCAGCCTTTGCAGTAGGCAGCTAAATAATCGTCACTTTTCATACACAGTTTTCCTTGAAGTGACCTATGGTTAGCATGGTTGATCCTGATTTTGACACAGACATTGAATCAACTCATCAGCGGTCACAGTGAAAGGCTACCATCTTCATTACCTAGGTTACAATAACAGAATAAAATAAGTGTTGCAGATTTTTCTCTGCAAGAGACTTAAATGTTGGACTTAAATGTTGACTGCTCTGTAATTTTGAAGGTTACTTGAAAACATCTCCCTGAGGTGCAGATTCATTCTATGTTATGATAATCATGCAGATTGCATCAAAAACAATTGCTTAGTTTACTACGTTGTTGTCTTATTATAGTAAATCCTCGTACTAAATTTAAAAATGTCTTACTCTTGATCTTTCTTCTTTCTTATATGTCTACTATTAACCCTACTTATTTTAATTTTAGTATATTAACAGTTACAATGAAGAATCTCAAAGCTAAATTGTTATCTCCAAATAATATAAAATCTATACAATGAATAGAGATAATATAGCAACTCTAACATTTGAAAACAGAACCTTAATCATGTGGAATAAATTAAAATGCTTCCTCAATAACCCTCAAATATTACACCTTCAAATCTAGAAATCTACAGCTAGAATTATGATTCTTGAATAGTGGGCATTTAAAATCAAATAAAATTAATTTTTGGTTGGAAAACTCATCATTTTTCAGTTTTTATAGTAAACAATCATACCAAGTAACGATAAAATAATTATGTCATAGATGTTATTTCTCTGGTGGTTTTGGAATAGGATAATGTTCATTTTATAAACAGAATAATTTAGCAGTCATCAAAATTAGAGCAGGAAGATAAAAAAGTTAAGAAAGGTAACCACAGTAAGATTTTAAAGGTGTAAAGCCCAACATTTCCCAATATTTTTGGGTTAGTTGGCACTTAAAAGTAGTTATTTATAATTCCCCCTAATGTATACAATATAAATCAATGTGTACCTAGAAAGCTGGCTACTTCCTCTACTTCAAAGTCATTGCCTTTGCTATGAGACCTAGAAAATGCTTCAGGATTCATTATGACATGTTGAATATATAAGCAATAAGGCATGACAGGGAGTATGGTTATCATAAGATAATCACACCCTTGGGTCATTACAAAGCAAGATGTGCAGTGGTGCACCTCTCATTCCCCCTGGGGTGTGATTATAGCACAATAAACACACTCCATGCCATTACCTGATTGCTTTTATTAAAAAAATCTTTGTTGGAAAGGAAAACTATTGTTTTTTTTTTATTTTCTTAAAGAAGACAAAGTGGGCACTTTACAACATTAACAGCAGTTTTGGCTAAGCCAGACAGGTTATGCACACTAATCTTCCCCCTTTAAAATGTACAACTGCCAAAGCCAATCATAATTCATCACTTTAAGTCAGAAACCATTCAATGGTTGTGTGTTCAAATGTTATAAATTTCGGGGAAAAAAGTATGCATTATCACACAAAGTGTAATATCTAGAACAACTGTTAAATGAAACAATTTGTTTCAAAAGTTATTTTTTTCCAACATCATAGACTTAGAAAAGATTCACAGACTTGATTACCAAAAACAACGTAAAGTAGATGACAGATCAAGCATTGGGCAGTAAGTTTATTTATATTTTCTAATTTTCTCCATTTAGTGCCCCACTCAAATTCAGGTAACAGCTCAATTTAGGGTACTAGATTTGACACCAAATCCTATTGCTGCCATTATGATTACAGTCTAAAGGTCCGGTTGTTATCTTTTAAGTGTACAAATTCTTGCCTTAGTTGTCTTATGTGTCTTCCATTACTTAACACTAGTCCTTTTTACTTTATTTAGTATTCTGCCACATACAGATGCAATCTCAAATAATAATCCTCATCTATCCTTCAAATGATAATTATATTATGGCATATATTTGGAACATTTATTTTCATAAAAAAATTATGTGAAAGATAATAATTACATATTATTATTCCCATTTTTATAGAAAGGTAAGACAAGGCATAGAGAAGCCAAATTATGTGGCTAATTCCATTAACTCCAAAAACTGATATCCTAATTCTTAGAATAAAATCATATTTTAAAAAAAGCATTTGCATGAAATTACCATGGACAAGTCTCTTGACTTCTTTTAGCTTCAGTTTACTATGTGAAATAACAATGTTGAAGAAGATGGTCTACATAGTGCATTTTACACTTGCCATTTTGAAGATTACTTCTTTTTTTTACTATGCCATTGATTCATCCTTCTTTTATCTTTTTTTAAATTTTATTTTAATGATTGTTCAAGTACAGTTTTCTCCCCTTTACTCCCAATCCAGCCCACCCACCCCTCCCTCCCCACTTCCCTCCCATTACCACCCTCCCCCTAGTTTTTATCCATGTGTCTTTTAACTTTGTTCCTATATACCCTTCCCCTTTTCCCCTGAAATTTCCTCTTCTCTCTCCTCTGGTCACTTTCTGCCTGTCCTCTATTACAGTGTCTTTGACTATATTTTGCTTGTTTTTTTTTGTTTTGTTGTTTAGGTTCCTGTCAAAGGTGAGATCATATGGTATTTATCTTTCACTGTCTGGCTTATTTCGCTTAGCATAATGCTTTCCAGTTGCATCCATGATGTTGCAAAGGGTTGGAGCACCTTCTTTCTTTCTGCTGCATAGAATTCCATTGTGTCAATGTACCATAGTTTTTTGATCCATTCATTTACTGATGGGCATCTATGTTGCTTCCAGCACTTAGCTATTGTAAATCGTGCTGCTATGAACATTGGGGTGCATAGGTTCTTTTGGATTGGTGTTTTAGGATTCTTAGGATATAGTCCCAGTAGTGGAATTGCTGGGTCAAAAGGTAGATTCATTTTTAGTTTTCTGAGGAAGTTCCATACTGTTTTCCACAGTGGTTGTACCAGTCTGCAGTCCCACCAACAGTGCAGTAGGGTCCCCTTTTCTTCACAACCTCTCCAACACCTGTTGTTTGTTGTTTTGCTTATGATGGCCATTCTGACTGGTGTGAAGTGGTACCTCCTTGTGGTTTTAATCTGCATCTCTCTGATAGTTAGCAATATTGAACATCGTTTCATGTGATTCTGGATCTTCTGTATGTCCTCCTTGGAGAAGTGTCTGTTCAAGTCCTTTGCCTATTTTTGTATAATAATATTAATTGCCATGTTAGTGTTAACTTCAGGGAATTGACTCCATTCTCAGATAGGAAGTAGTTTGAAAAACAAAGAGCTGTTGTTAATGAGAGAATAAAGTAGGTGAGGCATAAATTATTCACTGAAAAATTAGAGTGACTTAACATTAACATCTGTTACATTATTGTTATTTGTTTTGACATATGAAGTAGTAACTTGTTTTATTTTACCATTTTATGATTAGAAAAGATGATCTACTTAAAATGATCTGGTTTAAAATCTATAGTAACTGCAGCCCCATAGTGAAACCCCAAATGAATTTCAGGGTGATTTTTAGGAGAATACAAATGCAACTCTACAATTAAATTAAATTGGAAGAACTCTACAATTAGATATCAATTATAATATATTTATATCAATTAAAAAAAAACTCGTACAAAAATAGAATATATTTAACAATGCTTAGTCAGCTTTTCACATTTCCATTAAGGGAAAGATGCTTTCTATGCCAAAACTACTCTTTATTATTCCCAAAGAAGGAAAATATTATGTTTTGAACATTTTAAAGGAGGGAAATGAGGGATGACCTCTATATTGGTCCTTTTTATTTTCATTTTTATTTCATTATATTTTTCCATTACCATTTATCCTCCTCTATTCTCCTCCACCTCCACCCACCTCCCTCCCTCTCACAATTGTCACATTGTGGTGCATGTCCATAAATTCTTTCTCTTTATTTTCTTTTTTGCTTGGTCTCTTCAGTCCCCCCAACTCCCCAAGCTCTCAGCCTGCTCTCTATATATGACTCTGTCTTTATTTTGTTTATTAGGTCATTTTCACTTTTTTATAAGATGACAGAAAAGGTTGCTCAATTAGCCATCATTATTTGTGACCTATTTTCTATACAAGCATTCTGATCACTGGGGTGTCTTGGCATACACAATGTGTTTGTGGGCAGTGTATGTTTTTACCGGACTTCAAGGCCTTAGCAAAGGAGCTATTAATTCTCCCCTGAGTCCCCCCTAGTAGCACAAACATTCTTTTCTGGGTCGTGTCTCCTTTCTTAGATCAAAAAATATTTCTCCATTAATATTTTTACAGAGAATTCCAAAACCCTCTAGTACACAGTTTGTGCCCATAGCTAAAGGGTCCTGGATTTGGACCCTTCCACCCACTCTGTCCATCACTAGGTTTCCACACCAAAGGTTTTTTGCTTGTTTCTTTGTTTTTAAGCACAGCTTGATACAGAACAATTCTGTTTCCTAGCTTCTCACATCATGTCAAAAGCTGCCTTTCTTACACTTTCCAGAAGCACCTCTCAATTTTATGAATCTCTGTTGTTATACCTCTGAGTTGAGGATATTCCACTCCTTCAGGAGGAAAGAGAGAAACAAAAAAGGAACTCAAACGGTGATACAGAAAGATCTAAGAGGGGTGAAAAGATCTATCAGAGTAGGTAGAAGTAACACTCACCTCCACCAAGAACCAAAGTGGAATTACAACAAAGATACAAAATAACCAAGCTGAAAAACAAACTGAAGACCAGCTGAGCAGAAATCTTATAAGGATTTCAAGGATTTACACAAGAGATCACATTAAGACTGATAGGAAGGACAAATATCTGAAAAGGGCTTGTCTCACACCCACGTGCAGCAGTTGAGACTTGGAATGTATATCTCAGCTGCAAAAGTTCCCACTGGGAAAGGACAGCTCTCAATGCACACTGGCTCCCCAACCCAGAAACCAGTAATGGGAAGAGGATCCCTTGTAACATCTGGTTGTACAAATCAGCAAGCCTTCCCTGTACCAGTAAGAAACTGGAGTCTGCAAGAAACCCAGGTGCCTCTTAAAGGACAGCACACATAATCTCATTCACAGGCAATCACTCTGAGATCTGGTAGTAGGAAGTGGTTCAGAGTAGACTGAAGCAAAAGATTGAGTTGTATGTTTTCATGAAGGGGGATATAGGTACAGCCACCATTGTCCCTTTGCTGAGTCCCTCTCCTATACCAACCATAAATGCCATCTTTCCTGGGATGAGCACCCTCCTCAATGCTACATCAACCTGGGGAGATGCATTAGCCCCAACATCCAAACTCCTTTTGGCCCACTCTGCCAAACTCATACCCTGCAGAGGAGTCTGCTAACTGCTGACTGCAGCCAGCCTAGATCCACAGTGCAGACTTTCTTGGAAGGCACTCCAGGAGCTCTATTTCCCCCCATATACTCAAACTGGTGCCACCATTCCTGGGCCAAGGCCTTCCTCCACATAGACAAATCTTAATCGGTTTTAGCTTGATAAATGGTCTTGGTCTCGCCAAGACCAATCTATGACCTCGACAATGGTCATAGGAGCATCCGACATTGACCTGTACTGAAGTCTCTCCCACAGGACCCCAGAAACAACATACCCAGTGGCTGACTTCAGACTGCATCAGAGAATTACCAAATTAGCTTCAAAAGCAACACAACCAAAGGGAGATCTTGGCAGGCACCAGAACATGTTGGTGCAAATTTAGCTTTGTAGGATCAGCCACCACACAGCAGTTCATACACCATGGTCAGAGTCAATCCTCATAGACATCCAGCATGAGATCCAACCCTACCCATTGATGGCCCAATGACAATCAAGTCTACACCACAGCAGGAGTTCTCATCTAACCCACAGAAAAGACCTTCCTGGGCCCCCTAACTCAGGAAATTAGAGACTGCACTACTGAGTCCCACAGGACACCTGTTACAATAAATACATCCTACTAAGACTGGGATACATAGTACAACTACCTAATACATCTAAACAGATACAGAGAGACAGCCAAAATGGGGAGACAAAGAAATATGCCACACATGAAAGAATAGGAGAAATATATATATAAAAAAAATGAAATGGAGACAAGCAATTGACCAGATACCAAGTTCAAAACAACGGTTATAAGGATGTTTAAGTACCTTAGAAGAAACTTCAACAAAAAGAGAGCATTAAAAAAAAGACATAGAAGAAAGGGAACAAATGGAATCAGACATTAAGCCTAATGAGGCTTAGACAATAAGTCTGATTCACTAAGAGAATCATTCAAAGGTTCCCCAAGGGACCACCACATCCTCCACCTAAGAGACTCAATCTCATCTGGCCTGATAGGGTGATTACAGGGATGGAAAGCAGGAAAATTTATATGCTGGAACATGTGTAGTGGAAGCCAAGATGGTGCAGGGGGAAGTCATTCTACTTTGAGGCATGAATAGTAGGAAATAAGATGGTGACAATAAGGGGAAGTGTCTTGACTTTGGAAAAGCATCATATTGGATAAGGGACACAGAACCCCAAAAGATCTAATAAACAGATTTCTTAAAACAATGAGATACCACTTTGCACTGGTCAGAATGACCATCATTGACAAATCAACAAACAATAAGTGCTGACGAGGTTGTGGAGAAAAGGGGACTCTAGTACACTGTTGATGGGAATGAAGATTGGTGCAGCCATTGTGGAACACAGTATTAAATTTCCTCAAAAACTAAAGATGGAACTAGCTCTCAAACTAGCAACCCCACTGTTGAGGCTATACTCTAAGAATCCTGAATCACCAATTCAAAAGAACCTATGCACTTCAATGTTCAAAGCAGCACAATTTACAAAAGCACAATGCTGGTAGCAACCTAAGTGCCCATCAGTAAATGAGCAGATCAAAACATTGTGATACATTTATACAATGGAATACTATGAAGCAGAAAGAAAGAAGGAGCCCCTACCCTTGAGACAGCATGGATGGAACTAGAGAGAATAATGCTAAGTGAAATAAGCCAGGTGATGAAAAACAAATACCATGTGATCTCACCTATAAGTGAAACTTAATCAACAAAACAAACAAGCAATCAAAATATAACCAGAGACACTGAAGAACAAACTGACAGTAACCAGAGGGGATAGGGGAAGGGGATAATGGGGAAAGAAAGGGGAGGGTTGTCAAGGAACATGTATAAAAGACCCATGGACAAAGCCAATGGGTGGTAGGATCAAGGGTGGTAGATGGGGGTGGGTGGAATGGGAGAGAGTGATGGGAGGGAAATAAAGACAACTGTACTTGAACAACAACAACTACAAAGAAAAAAATGGATTTGTTAGGGGGAGGTCCTAACACAAACCCATTAAGAATTAGAAGAGAGATTGGTCAGTTTGAAAGCCCACGGTAATATAATCAAAGCTTATCAAGAGCCACTCTCCTGGTAACACATGTTCACTTGTTTGTTCATGTGTTTGTGTGCTCAAGAGTTCTCTCTCCTTAGAAGTCACACAGGACCTGGCACCCATATGGGCCCAAACACAGGTCTAGATATGACAACACATCAGCAGCCTGAGCACAGCCAGAAACAGAGACTAAGCTAGCCAAATGGGACAGAAACTGAATAGGACTAAGCTTTGGCATGGACTGAACCAATAGCACAGAAATTCTAAAACCTGGACCTTCTTCTGAGCATGCTGAAGACAAGGTTATACTTTTTCCACAGTGAGACTGATGAAAATGAAATACTGGAAACCTGGAGCAGTCTTTTATTTCTACCCCAATATATCTCACCAATATACTTAATTCTCCCATGCATGGGTACACAGAAATGTTTTTCTTGTGAGTCCATGAAAGGACCCTATTTCCACCAGCAACAAAACCATAAAAAAAAAACACACAGTCGGAAATAAAGAATACAGTATCTGAAATCAAGAATGCACTAGGAGGAATCAACAGCAGATTACATGAAGCAGAGGATTCAATCAATGATTTAGAAAACAATGTCATGGAAAACACCCTACCAGAGCAGCAATTTTTTAAATTAATTGGACAATTTAAATGACCTGTGATATATTATAAAGTGTAACAACATTCATATAATAGGTGTACAAGAAGAAAAAAGAGAGAGCAAGGGATTAAGAAAAGGGGTGAAGAAATAATGACTGAAATTTTTCCTAACCTGAGAAGGAAAAAGACACACAAGTCAAGGAAGCAAAGAGTCAAAAACAAAATAAACCCAAAGAGGCCCACACCAAATTATATCATAATGAAAATTGCAAAGGTTAAAAAAAATCTTAAAAACATCAAGAAAAAGACAGTAGTTACATACAAAGCAGCTTCCAAAAGATGGTCAGTTGATTTCTCAACAGAAATACTTCAGGCCAGAAGAAACTGGTATAAAATATCCAAAACGATGAAAAGCAAGGGCATATAACCAAGACTACTCCATACAGCAGAGTTTTTATTTAAAATTGAAGCAAAAATACAGCTTTCCACACACAAATATAGGTAATGGAGTTTATTACCACCAACCAGCATTATGAGAAATATTAAAGAACTTTTTGAAAGATTTTACTCATTTATTTTTAGAGAGAGGAAGGGAGGAGAAAGAGAGTGGAAGAAACATCAATGTGTGGTTGCTTCTTGAGCGCTCCCTACTGGGGTCCTAGCCAGCAACCCAGTCATGTGCCCTTATTAGGAATTGAACTGGTGATATTTTGGTTCACAGGTGGTGCTCAATCCACTGAGCTATACCAGCCAGGACAACTTTTCTGAAAAGAAGTTGAAGAAAAAAGAAAAAAAATAATTTTAAAGGATAAAATTGCAAAGAATACTTAACCATCAATAATTACCTTAAACATCAATGAATTAAATGTGTCAATCAAAATACATAGGGTAGCAGAATGCATAAGGAAACAAGACCCATATATATGCTGCTCACCAGGAATAAACATCAGATCAAAAGCCACACACAGACTGAAAGCAAAGGCATGAAAAAAATATTTCATGCAATTTACATAAGACAAAAATCAACTTTAAAACAAAGGCTATAATAAGTGACAAAGAATGACATTACATTATATCATAAAGATCAATCCACCAGGATGATATAACCCTTGAAAACATTTATGGAGCCAGCATAGGAAGACCTAAATATACAAAGCAAATTTTGATGGACATAAAGTTGGAGATCAATAGTATTACAGTCATAATAGGATACTTCAATACCCATTAGCATCAATACAAAGATTTCAAACACAAAACATGAACAAGAAAACAACAACCTTAAATGACATATTAAAGCAGATGGATTTAATTGCTGTTTTCATAGCATTTCATCCCAAAGCAGCAAAATACAGATTCTTTTCAAGTACACATGGAATATTATCTACATTAGACAGTATGTTAGGTCACAAAACAAGTCTCAATGAATTTAAGAAAATTGTATTTATATTAAGCATCTTCTCAAACCAATAATATGAAACTAGAAATCAATTATTACAAGATAACAGTTAAAAGACACAAATACAAGGAAGCTAGATAACATGTTACTAAACAATGAATGGGTTAACAATAAGATCAAGGGAAAAATCAAAAGATTCCTCAAAGCAAATGACAATAAAATCACAAAATCTCAAAATTTATGGAACACCATGAAAGCAGTTCTAAAAAGAAAATTCATAACAATAATAACCTACCTCTGGAAACAAACAAAAAAAAAATTTCAAAGAAACCACTAAACTTACACACAAAGGAATTGAGGAAAATAACAACAAAGAAAGTCCAAAGTGAATAAAAGCAAGGAAATTATAAAGATCAGAGCAAAATAAATGAAATAGACACTAATTTTATTTAAATCGATCAAACCAAAATCTGGTTCTTTGAAAAGATCAATAAGATTGATAAATCTTTAACCAAATTCATAAATAAAGAGACATCCTAAATAAATAAAATCGGAAATAAAAGAAAATTAACAACTGACACAAAAAGCATACAAAGAATTATAAGAAAATATTATGAACAACTGTATGCTAACCAATTGGATAATATGGAAGAAATGGATAATTTTTTTGAACATATAATCATCCAAAACTGAATTAAGAAGAAATAAAAAGCCTGAACAGACTATTTACAACCAATGAAATCAGGTCAGTCATAAAAAAAAACTACTTTAACAAACAAAATTCTGAAACAGATGGGTTCACAGGTGAATTTTACCAGACATTCAAAGAAGAAATAACACATATCCATCTCAAACTGTTCCAAAATATTCAAAAGGAGGAAAGATGTCCAAGCTCACTTATCAGATCAGCACTATCCTAATTCCAAAACCAGATAAAGACACTACAAAAAAGAATTATAACTCAATCTTCTGATGAATATAGAAGCCGGAATCCCAAACAAAATATTAACAAACTAAATTCAGCAATACATTTAGAAAAACATACACCATGATCAATTGAAATTTATTCCTGTGATTCAAGGTACGTACAATATTTGAAAATGAATTAATGCGATATGCCAAGTAAAAAATAATGAATGATGAAAATCATATATCTATATCAATGAATGTAGAAAAATCATTTGCCAAGATCCAAAACCCACTTATGATAAAAACTCTCAATAAAATGGGGATAGGGGGAATATACCTCAATATAATAATGATCATAGGTGATAAACCCACAGTGAGCATCATACTCAAAGGAGAAATTTTTTTTTAATTGTCTTAAAATTAGGAACAAGATAGGGATGTCTGCTTTCATCATTCTTCTTCAAGATAATACTGCATGACCTTGACACAGCAATCAGTCAAGAAGTAAAAATAACAGACACCCAAATTAGAAAGGAAAAGATTAAAACTGTCATTATTTGCTGATGACATGATACTATATATAAAGAATCCTAAATATTCCACCAATAAACTACTAGAATTTAATAAGTAATTCAGTTATATAGCAGAATGCCACATAAATATTCAGAAATCAGTTGCATTTTCATACAATGATAACAAAGTATCACCAGAAAGGAAAAATAAGAAAATAATCACATTTACAGTTGCATCAAAAATAAAATAAAATACAAAAAATAAGTTTAACCAAAGGAGGAAATTATTAATTCTCAAAAAATTAGGACAATGAAGGAAGAAATTGAAGAAGATAGAAATAAATGGAAGCATATTCCATGCTTATCAACAGAAAGTATTAATGTCATTAAAATGTCCATGCTACCCAAAGAAATCTACAGATTTGACTCAATTCCAGTCAAAATACCAATGGTGTTTTTCACAACTATAGAACAAATAATCCAAAAATTTATATGCAGCCACAAAAAGAAGAGTTTCTGTAATCTTGAGAAAAAATAAAGTTGGAGGCATAATGTTACCTGGTATTAATCAATAATACAAGGGCATAGCAATCAAACCAGCATGGTACTGGTATAAAAAAAAAGACACACAGATCAATGGAACAGAATACAGAGCCCAGAAATAAACCCACATTTGATCAATTAATATTTGGCAAAGGAGGCAAGAACATACAATAGGGTAAAGAGAGTCTATTCAAGAAACATTGTTGAATAAATTGGAGAGATACATGTAAAAAAATGAAACTAGAAGATTTTCTTACACCATATACAAGAATAAACTCAAAATGGTTTAAGGTCTTAAATGTAAGACTTGATACCATGAAAATCCTAGAAGACAACACAAGCATAGGCAGCAAACCTCTAACATTTCTCATGGTAATATTTTCTGATATGTCTGTTTGGGGGTGGAAAGCAAAAGAAAAAATAAACAAATGAGACTACATCAAGCTAAAAGGCTAAAAAAAATTTGCACAATGAAAGAAACCATCAACAAAACTAAAAAACAACCTACTAAATTGGGGAAGATATCCACTAATGATGCATTCTATAAGATGTTAATATTCAAAATGTATAAAGAACTCAGACAACTTAACATCAAGAAAACAAATAACCTAGGTAAAATAATGGGCAAAGGATAAGAATGGACACTTCTTCAAAGAGAACAAAGATGACTTACAGACATATGAAAAGATGTTCAACATTACTAATCCACATTGGGATATCACCTCTCACTTGTCAGAAAGGTGATTATCAAATCAATAAACAACAAATGTTGACAAGGATGTGTAGAAAAGGGAACTTTGATACACTGTTGGTGGGAATGCATTTTGGTGACACCATTTGGAAAACAGTATGAACTTTCCTCAAAATTTAAAAATGGAACTGCCTTATAAGCCCGTGATTCCACTTATCTGTATATATCCAAAGATACCCAAAACACTAATTTGAAAGAATAGATTCACCCCTATGTTCATTGCAGCATTATTTACAACAGTTAAGATATAGAATCAAACCCAGTGCCCATTCATAGACAATTGGATAAGGAAGAAGTGGTACATATATACAATGGAATATTAGCCATAAAAAAGAATGAAATCTTATCATTTGTGACAGCCTAGATGCACCTAGATGGTGTTATGCTAAATGAAGTATCAAACAGAGAAAGAAAAATACCATGTGATTTCACTTATATATAGAACCTACAAAACAAAATAAATGAACAGACAAAACTGAAACAGACTCAGATACACAAAAGAGACTGATTTTTTTTCCCGGAGAGATGAAGTGTTAAGTGACCGGATGGAAAAGTGAAGGGATTAAAAAATACGAACTGATAGTTACAAAATTATTATGAGTATGTAAATTATGAGTATGTAAAGCATAGGAAATATAGTCAATAATATTGTAATAACTGTGTATGGTGTTGGGTGGGTACTGGAAATATAAAGGGAAATGTTTGTAAAGTGTTTATTATTATCTAACACTTGTGCTGTACACCTGAAACTAATACAAAATAATATTGTATGTAAAGTGTAATTGAAAAATTTAAAAAATAAATCTGACACAATCACCTTTCTATTCTTGAAGATACAACTTTTTCCTTTCTAACGTGCTTCAAAATAAGGCTGGAGAGGATTCTATGTACCTCTTTTAAAGGAAAGCAGTTACTCGTTACTCTACAAACACTGTGTTGGGATATCTTACATTGCCATGGATATTTCTCTAAAATTATAAATTCTCTGACATTTCTTTAAAATTAGAAATTGAAGCAAGTCAAGCCTGTTATTCTCAGCTGTAAACTATTTTTACTTACTCTTCACTTAATCTTTTGGCACACAGGGTAACTTTAGGGTAAGAGAAAAGATCTCAGGCTCTTGTTCCACATATCACCGTAATAGGAAATAAGGCCTGCAGAGTAATCATCTTTGTATGAATAGCAAGAATTTCTTGCAGGGTAACTGATCTTTGGGTTTCTAAGACTGAAATGCATGAGCAGCCCACTAAGAGGCTACTAGAGTGTATATTCAAAATCACTTTAGATCTGGATATACACATGCCTGACTTGGCATAATAAAGTACAATAACGCCTCATCAATATTACAGGCTTAAGTAGTTTTGTTTTGTTTTTTTACTGGTATCAGTGGACACCAATTTGAATGCAGAATACTAACAAATCTCATTTACTATCTGTAGAAGTATATATTTTTTTATAACTTAGAGCAAAAAATTGTATTTTGAATTCCATTTAAAGTGTATACACTCTGAGTATTAGTTACATCTCCCATACATGTGATTTGAAAGCATAGATAATAATCAATAATGTTGTAACTCACAAAGATAATAAAATATTTATATTCAAAATCATTTTTAAATAGCAAATGTGGTTAATGACAACAATAGAACATTTATATTCTGAGATAATTATGATACATTTAAACTATATTAGTTATTAAGTGAAAAGCAGAATATAAAATTATTTATAAAGTTTGATTGCAATGGAATAAAAAATATGTTTTTAAAATGCTCCAACTCTTAGCAGTAGTTATCTTTAAAAAAAAAAGATTGTTTTTTCCTGGCTGGCGTGGCTCGGTGGATTGAGCGTGGGCTGCGAACCAAAGCATCGCAGGTTCGGTTCCCAGTCAGGGCACATGCCTGGGTTGCAGGCCATGGCCCCCAGCAACCGCACATTGATGTTTCTCTCTCTCTCTCTCCCTCCCTTCCCTCTCTAAAAATAAATAAATAAAATCTTTAAAAAAAAGACATTGTTTTGCATCTTGCTTTTTATTTATTTATTTATTTATTTTAAAATTTATTTTTAGAGAATGGAAGGGAGAGAGAAAGAGATGGAGAGAAACATCACTGTGTGGTTGCTTCTCACATGCCTCCAAGTGGGGGACCTGGCCTGCATCACAGGCATGTGCCCTGACTGGGAATTGAACCAGTAACCTTTTGGTTCACAGGCTGGCACTCAATCCACTTAGCCATACCAGCCAGGGCAGTTATCTTTAGTATTAATAAACTGATGGATAGTTTACAGAGTGGTCCTTCTGTTGCTTTAAGTACCCATCTTGTCCCATACATAGTTATCACAATATTATTGATTCTATTTCCTGTGCTATAATCTACATCTCTGTGACTATTCTGTAACTACTAATTTATACTGCTTAATCTCTTCACCTTTTTGACCACTCTTTAAACTACATGGTTTCCTAACCCCTTTGCTGTACATCTGACACAAATAAAGAATGATCTTGAATGTAAACTGTAATTGAAAATTTAAAAAATAAAATAAGAAAAATTATGGATACTAAGGGTGATACCTTCTCCTTGTTTTCCTCTTTCCCTATGTTCTAAAATAAGTCTAATGAATTTTTAAAACTTTATTTTAATGAGTCAAGAACCATAGTAAATTAAAGAGATGATTTCATTCTAATTTTAGTAATACAAAACTATAAAATATTAAATACAGCACATATTTTAACTACCCAAACACAATATTTTGTAAATGTATTCTATATAATGTTTGCCTAATTCTGCATGATTTTACAATTTTTCCTAGAGACAGCAAAACTGAAATTTTTACAGACAGAACCATGTAAACTTTAATGCCCATCCCAAGTAGCACAGATACTTGTACTTACTCATGAGTTATTAGAAAAACACACAAACATTACATATATATGCATATTATAATGTAAGAGGGTGCTATTAAAATAAAAGGAGATCACTGTACTTGAACAGCAATAAAAAGTATATGGATCAGCATAAAAATAAATAAATAAATAAAAGTTTGTTAATGAAAATTCAGTGAAGCTGTTCCAGTAAAAGAAAGTTATAGAGTGGTAATATAAATTATTTCAATACTTTGGGGAAGACATTTCATTATACATAATAACTGTAAAAATGTACTTTTAGACTTTTCTTCCAGTCCTGAGAAAGTAACAGAATTATTATCTTTTAATCATTAAATAACTAGAACACTGAAAAATATGTTGCAAAACTATTTCAGACAATAGCAGGCAGTGCAGGACTAAGATTTTTGGAAAAGAATATAAATGAGATAAGTTCTATGATTATCCCAGCTTTCTGCCTAGAGGAAATTTTCAAATTACATTGCAGGGAAGAGAATGTCAATCAAAGTTCAGCAGTAGTCCCTCTGAACTGAGAAGACAGAGACTGGATTTCAGGAAGGATAAGGCAGCTAGAAATGGTGGAACTGAGCGTTATATAGGATAGAGTTATGGAAAAAAAGTCTTTAAGGACTATGAAAATGGGTCCCTTTGAGTTTTTGTTCAAATACCAATCTGTAAATACATTGAGTGCAATTTAATAAGGCCAAGCAAAGAAAAAATCTGCAAAAAGGACAGTTACTGGGAATATAGAAGCCAAACAATTCCCAGAGATCACAGAAAGGAATCATATGGGTTCCAACTATCCAGAGTGAAAGTACTGGTTATTAAGTAAAAATTTAAGAAGAATTTAGGTTAATTACAGAAAAAAGATTATAATACATCTGCCTTCAGAAGTCTTCAAAACGAGCTTAAAAATTATCAAATTAATCTGCAAGCATGTTGACATCCAGGCACACAAAACACTTTACTCTTTAAAGAAACACAATAAAATCTACTGCCCTTCAACAGACAATTCATAATGTCCAGCATTCAATTAAAAATTACTCTATTTGTAAAAAAGCAGGAAAATATTGCTCTAATCAGGTATAAAAGCAATCATTAGAAACAAACACAAAAAAGAATGAGAAAATGAAATGAAAAGATGATATTAAAAGATCTATAATAAATATAATAGTATGCACAATAACTAAGGCAAGCAAGCACATAATGAGAAGAGCCATGAAGAACACAAAAAAACAGAAGTTCTAGAAATGAAGAATACAGTATCTAAAATGAAAAATTTTATTCACATTATTAAGAGGATCCTACAGATGTAATGACCAGTGAATTTGAAGATACAGCAAGAAAAACTATAAAATGAGCTATAGAAGCTAGGTGGAAAAATATATATACAGATTTCCTAATACATGAGATAAAACAAATAATATAACATGTATTAAAGCCCCAGGAAGGGAAGAGGAAACAAAATAATTTTTGGAAGATTAAAGGGTAAAAATTTTCCAAATTTTATTAAAATAAACATATATATCATAAGCTCAAAGAACCCCAAGTAGAATAAACACAAAAATATTACATCAAGAGTCATCAAAACTAAAGTACTTTTAAAGCATAGCAAAGAGAAACTATTTAAATTAGCCAGGAGAGAGACACACTACATAAAACGGAACACAGATAAGACTTACAGAAGACTCTTTAGCAGAAACAAAACAATTCATAATGCCAGCTGGTAACATCTTTAGTTTTAACTATTAATGATTTCAAGTATTTATGAAAACCTTTTTAACATAGCCAACATAAAAGTGAAAATTGAACCATAAAACCAAGAAGTCTAATGTTCTTCACTAAAAACCCCAATTACTTAAACAATTCTTTAATACCAATCCACATTTTCATATGACATGCATAAAACATAAAAAAATAGCTTCTGCCTTATGGATGTTCATTAATCCTCAGTATGTATTAGGCAATCAAGGACAGTTTATGATTTCTATTATGAACCAGTTCTTTTTGCTTCACTTTAAGTTATTTAATCTATCTTTGCAAACCCCCAAAATATGGCTAGACAGGATTTATGCTTTAAAAATGTAAATTTTATGACAGAAACATTGAGGTTCATAAGTTAATATAAACTACAAGATCAAAAGAGAATAATGGGGTTAAAAGTTGCTCTGGAAAGGTATTCAGTGCAAGCTGTCTTTGTCAATGGAAACCAAATTACTGAGGGATTTCGAATAAAAATTTTTTTTGCACACTTAAATTTTATGTTAAATGCAGGTTTTTTCCTTTTGTTATATTGAATTTATTGGAACTACATCAGTTAATAAGATTACATATGTTTCAATTGTACATTTATATGACACATGATCAATATATCACATTGTGTGCCCAGCACCCAAAGTGGAATCATGTTCTGTCATCATATATTTGGTCCCCTTTATCCTTTACTACTCTTCCCCCTATAACCAACATTCTGTATTCTGTGTTTTTGAGTTTCAGTTTTATATCTCACATATGAGCAATTCACTGTTGGTGGGAATTTAAACTGGTACTGCCACTATAACAAACAGTCTGTAGGTTCCTCATTACACTATTTTCTATTTTTCTGTTGTATTAAAATACTATAATTTATTTAAAAATTATACTATTTAATGGTCACATAATTTCTATTTTGCTATCACAAATACAATAATAAGCATTTTGCATGTAAATAATTATATCAAATTATATTATTAGAATATATTTCTTTTTTTAGTAAAGCAGTTTATTTATTTTATTATTTTTATTTTAAATTACAGTTGACATATAATATTATATTAGTTTCAGGTTTGTACTCCAGTGATTAGATGTTACATAACCTATTAAATGATCATCCCACTAAATCTCAAACCCATCTGTCACCTTGCATAATAATTAGAATATTATTGACTATATTCCCTATGCTGTACTTTATATCCCTGTGACTGTTCTGTAACAATCAATTTGTGCTTCCTAATCCCTTTACCTTTTCCACCAGTCCCTCCAAACACCCTCTCATCTAGCAACTGCCAAAATGTTTTCTGTATCTAGGAGTATATTTGTGTTCTGACTATTCATTTATTTTGGGTTATTTTACTAACTTGTTGACAGATATGTATTTCTTGTCATTTTATTGTTCATATTTTTAATTTTTTTCTTCTTCTTAAATGAGTACCTATAACATTTCCTACAATAGTGATTTGGTGGTGATAAACTCCTTGAGGTTTTTCTTGTCTGGGAAGCTCTTTATCTGTTCTTTGATTCTAAGGTACAGTAATCTTGATTGTAGGTCCTTTCTTTCCATTACTATGAATATTTCTTGCCAATCCCTCTGGCCTACAAAGTTTCTTTTGAGAAATCAGCTAACAGTCTTATGGGAGCTCCCTTGTAGGTAACTAACTGCTTTTCTCTGGCTGCTTTTAAGATTCCCTCTTTATCTTTAATCTTTCACATTTTAATTATGATGTGTTTTGGTGTCAGCCTCTTTGAATTCATCTTGTGTGGGACTCTCTGTGCTTCCTGGACTTGCATATCTATTTCTTTCACCAAGTTAAGGAAGCTTTCTGTCATTCTTTTTTTTTCTTTTGTTCAGTATATTTTATTGATTATCCTATTATAGTCATCCCAATTTTTTCTCTCCTTTATCCCCCCTCCACCTTGTCCCACCCTACCCTTCAGCATTCCCCATTCCCCTTAGTTCATGTCCATGGGTTATACATATAAGTTCTTTGGCTTCTCTATTTCCTCTACTACTCCTAACCTCCCCCTTTCTATGTTATTCCTCCAGTTATGCTTCTTATTACCTGTACCTTTCCCCCACCATTCTCCACCTCCCCCTCTCTACTGATAACCCTCTATATGATCTCCACTACTGTGATTCTGTTCCTGTTCTAGTTGTTTTCTTAGTTTTTGTTTTTTAGGTTCAGTTGTTGATACTTATGAATTTGGTGTGATTTTGTTGTTCATAGTTTTTGATCTCCTATTTCTTAGATAAGCCCTTTTAACATTTTAATTGACTTCTTTTTTAAATGACTTCTGTCTTCTCTACCTAAACAGAAAGCATTCATTGATTCATTCAACAAGAATGTGTGTCAGATCCTATGCTAGGCAGAGAGGATACAGTAATGAACAAGACCAACATGGTCTCCACTCTCAAAGAACTATGTTCTAGTGAGTAATTTTGTGGGACAGCAAACATACTGCTAGTCTTTTAAAAAAAGGTTGTGACAAGTGCTATAAAAGAAATAAAAGAGATTTATTTATGATGACCAGTAGGGTTACTTCAATTATATGTTCAGAAAGAACTTCATTGAATAAGTTGCATTTGAACTGAGATCTGAGTGCAAGAAGAACCAGCTATGCAGAGACTAGAAGCAGAGTGTGTCAAGGAATGATGATCACAAATGCCCTGAGTAAGAGAAAAGTGTGGCATACTTATAATAAGAACAGAAATCAGTGAAACTACAGAAGTATAAGCTGAACTATGACAATTCTTAATTTTTTGTGTCAACACCTGGGACTTACCTTAATACCAAAATATTCTGGCATATTATTAACTTCTCTCTCTCTCTTTTTATCCTCACCCTAGGCCAGGTTTTCACTGCTTTTACAGGAAAAAAAAAGAAGAGAGATGAGGAAAGAGAGAGAGAAAAATCAATGTGAGAGAGAAATGTCAATTAAATGCCTTCTTGTGTGCACACTACCTGGGGATAAAACCCACAACCTGGGTAAGTGCCCTGACTGGGAATCCACCCCATGACCTTTCTGCCTGGTCAACATGGCAGTGGAGGTAGATATGGTACTTTCATCCTCCCACAACCACATCAAAATTACAACTAAACCACAGAACAACCATCATTCAGAACCACCTGAAATCAAGCTGAGTGAAAGGGTTACAACTAGAGAATTAAAGAAGTCACATAAAGACTGGTAGGAGGGCCAGAGACACAAAATGAGCTGGTCCACACTCACATGTGGCAGATCAAAATTGAGAGGGAGCTTTGGCCAGGTGGCTCAGTTGGTTGAAGCAGTGTCCTACACACTGAAAGGTTGGATGTTTGATTCTCAGTCAAGGTACATACCTTTCTTGTGGGTTTGATCCCCAATTAGGGCATGTACAGGAAGCAACCAATTGATGTTTCTCTTTCTCACATTGATGTTTCTCTCTCTTCTCTCTCTCTTCCCACTTACTATTTTTAAAATCAGTATACACAACCATGAGTGAAGATTTTTAAAAAGGGGGTATCTGGACTGTGGAGATCCTCACTGAGTAATGAAGGGTTTTAGCTCCACACCAGGCCCCCAAGCCCAGGGTTGCAGTGCCAAGAAGATAAGCCCCATTACTTTTGACTCTAAAAGCCAATGGAGCTTTTGTCTGAGTGAGGCGTGGGGTTTCTGGGTCCCATTTGTGCATCTTAAAGGAACTGCACATGAACATACTTGGGCTCACTTTCTCTGAACTCCAGTTTGAGGGCAGCAGCTTGAAAGGCACCAAAAACATACAAGATGATAACAATTTGTCCAGCATCATGGAGAGAACTTCTGCCTGTTTTCTCCCAGACAGAAGTGCTGGAAGAGCCCACTGTTCCTGTGATGAGCCCTCCCCACCACAGAGTCAGCAGGCTGGAACCATATTTGATTCCCCATCAACCTGACTTACCCCACAGTGTTTGCCCCACATTGGTGATTCCCTGAGATGTTGACCCACCAACTTGAAGGCTTACCCAGGTTGTTTCCAATGGCTTTTCCAAACAAGTGGCCTGTCTTAGCTCATGCTTCAGATTTTCCTAAAATCTCTCAAATAAGCAGCTTCTGGACTCAATGAGCTCCACTGTACTAAGTGTTCCCATGACTGGCACTACTAGAAGTTAACCTTGGTTCACAGCTTAGCCTCGTCAGGGCACCTACAAGCCCAGCACACATATGAGACATATTAAGATCATTTTGTAGCTCTTGTTAGATGGCCCTACACAATACATAGGTGGTGGCTGAACTTGGCCTGTATTTGGAAGACCCCAGAGCCAGAATACCCTGTGAAAAGCTTCAGACCACCTTGAAGCACCACTGCTCAACTACTGCCATAAGAAACACACTGAAAGGGTGGACTCAGTGGCCACCAGCCCTGCTAAAATAAGTACTGCTCTGTAGAGTGGGTTCTTTAACCATTGATTCTCAGAGATAAGTAATCAGTAGTCATAGCCAGTCCAAGTAGCTGATGGGCCTGGGTGAAAACTCCTTTCATTTGTGTGGCAACAGCAATCAGGGCTCAACTACCAAAGCAAGCTATACACAGCTCACATAGGGCACATTTCAAGTACTCAGCTTGGATGATTGGGGAGGCTATGCCATAGGACGATAGGACACATACTACATTAGACCATTCTACCAAACCTAGGAAAAGTAGAAGCTCTACCTAATACATAAAAACAAAGATAGGGAGGCTGCCAAAATGAGAAAACAAAGAAACATGCTCTAAATGAAAAGAAAAAAAATCCAGAAAAACAACTAAACCAAATGGTGACAATCAATCTCCTATATTCAGAGTTCAAAACATTGGTTATAAGGATGCTCAGTAAATTTAGTGAGAACCTCAAAAGCATAAAGATAGACCAGAAAGAAATGAAGGATACACTAACTGATGTGGGAGGAACTCTAGCCTGCAGAATCCTGTTCATCATGCATGGTAAATAAACCATCCTGGACACAATCTTGCTGTTCCAGTAGGAAAGGGGTGGCAATTCCCTCTAGCGGAGAATGCCCCAAGCCCTTCTCCCAAATAGCTTTTATTGGAAATTGTATGTGTAGGTGTATACAGCATACACACATAGTTCATCAATCAATGTGGAAAAGGCTATTGTAATACAACAACAGGTATTATCTATAGATAACAATTGAAGGAACACAGAGATTTGTCATAGGTCAGGGTCTCTTAGTCATGCTGATGCTGAGGGTCTTTAAGAAATATTTCATGAGATAAGGAGTTTACTCCTTATGCCTTGAACTTAAACATCTGGTTCATATCACCAGGGCTATACAAAACAAAGCAGAGCTAGCTTCAAAGGATACAATGTATTTATCAGGCCTGATTCCCATGGGAACCCTCAGTGTTAGAGTTGGGTCGTGTCTGCCACCTATGTTTCTACCTGGTATTTCAGGAAGATTTATTAGCACTTTCAGGGCTTGCATGGGGCTACCGTCTCAGAAACCACACAGAGTGGTCCCCAACAAACTGAAATGAATAATAATTTACAGGGAATCTACAGTAGAGTAGATGAAGCCAAGAATTAAGTCAGTGATTAAAAATATAAAAGCAAAAAAGAATCTTAAAAAGTGAGGATAATATGAGGAGTCTGAAACAACTTCAAACATACCAACATTTGCTTCATGGAGAGGCCAGAAGAGAGAGAGCAAGAAATTGAAAAACTATTTTTAAAAAATAAGAGTTCTGGCCCAGATGGAGGTGTAAGAAAAAATGCTTCACTTCCTTGCACAACCAAAAGAAGGATAACAACCAATTTAAAAGCAACAAACAACCATAACTGCCAGAATAGCAAACTGCATTGAACTCTAACAACCAAGGAGTTAAAGAAACTTTCATCTAGACTGGTAGGAGGTGTGGAGATAAGCAGTCCAGTGAGAGGAGAAGACCTGCAGAAAGGCAGTGGACTGCATAGACAAGGTGGGGCTTGCTGACTGTGAAACTAAAGACTCGAAATCTCTAGCTGCAAAATACTGCAGGGGTTGTGAAGGTGGGAGAGACTCACAGTCTCATAGGAGAGTTCATTGAAAAATGGGGCTACAGCAGAACGAGCAAGCTGCATTATTTGCTCTCTAATCCCTACCCCACAGACAGTGCCGCAACACAGCAAAGAGATTTGCCACCCCACAAATGAATACCTAAGGCTCCTCCCACTTACAACTTAACAGGTGTGCCAAGACAAAGAAATATGGCCCAAACGGAAAACAGATCAAAACTCCAGAAAAAGAGCTAAGCAATGAAGAGATAGACAACCTATCTGATACAGAGTTCAAAACAATGGCAATCAGAATGCTCACAGAATTGATTGATCTTGGTTGCAAAATGAAGGAAGAAATGAAGGTTGTACAAAGTAAAATAAAGCAAAATATATAGGAAACCAATAGTGAAGGGAAGGAAACTGAGTCTCAAACCAATGATTTGGAACAAAGGCAAGTAATAAATACCCAATCAGAAGAGAATGAAAAAACAAGAATTTTCAAAAGTGAGGAGAGACTTAAAAATTTTGGGACAACTTTAAGTGCTCCAACATTCAAATCATAGGCTGCCAGAAGAAGAAGAGGAAGAACAAGAAATTGAAAACTCATTTAAACAAATAATAAAGAAAAACTTCCCCAATATGGCAAAGGAAATAGACCTCCAGGAAGTCCAGGAAGCTCAGATAGTCCCAAGGAAATTGCACCCAAAGAGGAACACAACAAGGCACATCATAATTAAGTTACCCAAGACTAAAGAAAAGGAGAGAATCTTAACAGCATCAAGAGAAAAGGAGAGAGTCACTTACAAAGGAGTGCCTACAAGACTATCTGCTGATTTCTCAGAAGAAACCTTGCAGGCAAGAAGGGGCTGGAAAGAAGTATTTGAAGTCATGAAAAGCAAGGACCTCCATCCAAGATTACTCTGCCCAGCAAAGCTATCATTTAGAATGGAAGGGCAGATAAAATGCTTCCCAGATACGATCAAGTTAAAGTAGTTCACCATCTCTTTACTCACTAGAACATAGTTCTTTGAGAGCAGAGACCATGTGGGTCTTGTTCATTACTGTATCCTCTCTACCTAGCATAGGGTCTGACACACATTCTTGTTGAATTAATAAATGAATGCTTTTTGTTTATGTAGAGAAGACAGAAGTCAATTAAAAGAGATTATAACTAAATTAAAAGTTGGAAAAAAATAATTCTTTGAACTCCAGTGATCAAAGCAGTACTGAAACAGATATACAGGTCCCCAAAACCCCCACTAACATGGCTGGGGGAAGAAATGAAACAGGGTAATTGATAATTACTTTAGTAATGCTAATAGATATGCTTGCTGCTTGAAGCCAGGAAGATGGGCATGACTCTAACCTGTGATTCAGCTGGGATGCAGTCCCCTGGTTGCTGCACCTTCACCTGCACAAGAGGCTTAGAGATGGTTCCCCTATGTCATGGGTCCAGCCTGCCTGGACTAACAATGGTAGCTGAAGAAAAGCAGAATAAACCAAAGTACTGACAGGTGTAACCCTTTGTGTGAAGAGTCAGAAATGGGTTTATGGAGGAGGATCAAGGCAAGGATTTTACCCAAATGCGCAGCAGTCATGCCCTGCTATCCATATGGGGGTCTCTGCCATACAGCTTTCAAAGGAGCAGAAAAGTAGGATGTAGCAGTCATGCAGGGGTCTTGGTCATGCAGTTTGAAAGAATATAGGATTCCCACCAGCCCACCATGAGGAGGGGCCATGCAGCTTTGGTTTAAGAGCAGGGTTAGGGTTAGGGCAACTAAGAGAAGCTGGAATGTCAATACAGGAATCTGCCCTAAGCTACAGACTCCTATTTCTTTTCTTGAGAGACAGTCCCTCTGATTGGCCTGGTTTGGCAAGGGGAGGCATAACTGTATGTGCTTAAGGATGTTTAATTTTAAGGGATTTTGCAACTTAAAAATGGGATTCCATCATTATTTTGAACCTGTATAACTTCTGAATAAATAGTTCCTCTCCTTTCCATAAGACTCTGGCATTGGGAGTCTTTTTTTTTTTTTTGGCAGCGGGCAATAAAATCCAGTAGTTTCAGTAACAGTATAAGGAGAAGAGATGTCTTGGAATTTTTTAAAAAGATTTATTTATTTATTTATTTATTTACTTACTTACTTACTTATTTATTTCTAGAGAGGGCAAGGAAAGGAAAGAGAGAGGGAGAGAAATATCAATGCATGATTGCCTCTCATGCTCCCATTACTGGGAACCTGGCCCACAACCCAGGCATGTGCACTAGATTGGGAATCGAACTGGTGACCCTTTGGTTTGCAGGCTGGCACTCAATCTACTGAGCCAGTGTAAAACGTGTTTCTATGTGTTTTAATGGCACTTTTATGCTTGATTTTGTGGAGCTATGGATGTCCAGCCTAGGTGCTTTTACTCTTGTCTGGAGGTAACAAAACTACTTTTAACAAGGTTGACATAATAATATACTATTTTATAAAATTTAAGAGGGAGCCAAACAGCAAACTAGGGAGCAGTTTGGGGAGCTCAAATAGCAGCAGGATAGCATTTGGGACTAATAATTGTGATCATACTACTGTGAGGGGAGAAGGCCTGGTAGGTGGCAGTATCCGTTATCACGGTAAGAAGTCCCCACTTGGAGAAAACTTGAAACGTTTAGTCTTCTTCAGCTGGTTCTGGCTAAGTCTAATCAGTTAAAAACAGATGAGACTGGGCATCTTCATCATAGTATGGCCTTACACGTCAGTTAAAAACAATAGTGCTGATAAATTTGATAGATAATGTGATGACTTTTTAGTATCAGCTTTCTTTTATTTTTGTTTGAAAATATGTTCCTTCTGTCTTGAGATATTTTTACAAGTAAAATCATCTACCTTATTGCTAATGAGCCTGTTCCTTTCAGATTAGTTATATAAAAAGTAATTTTATGTTAATAAAATTATTTTTGTATTTTATAACTGGAAAGATTATTTGCTGAATTGACCTACAAAAGGCAATGTATTTGAAGAAGAAATGAATCATATGAACTTTATTTCTTGGTACTCTACTGTATCATACTGAGAATGTTTTGCATTGTACATAGTCCTCATTCTATTACTGTACACTATTGAATTTAAAATGAGAAATAATGTCCACAGGGGTCCCTGATCTTCTGTCCCAAGTTTCATGCTTTTTTTTTTTTTTTTTTTTTTGCCACTTTCCTCTATTTTTACTCTGACAGTTGTCTATGGCAGTCTCATAAAGTCAGGTCAGCCCAATATAGAAACAAAGGACTTTTCTTGTGAAGGGCTGTTCCTAGTTCCCCTGTTTTACTAACAGCACAAACAAAAATTTCAAAACATCTGCTGGCATCAGGATTTCTAGGCCAGAGTATTTTTGCTATGAATAATTGCCATGATTTTCAAGGACTTTTCTGTGTTCTTTTCAGTCAATTCTTAAACCTGGCAGAATACTACTTTTTAATACTGACTACCAAGAAGCAGTTGCTGTAGGAAAACCAAATAGTTCTGACATCTCTACTTACCAAGTTTCATTTACAGTTCATTTCAGAGTGTGACAATTAGAAGAAACAAGGAAGGGCTTTGTTATATTTTTCCAGACTCATTTCAAAGAACACTACACACAGCCTGCCTACACAGTTGGTTGGTTAAAAAAAAAAAGTTTCCACTCATATTACAGCTGCATTGTAATGGAAAATTTCTCCAGGTGCCAAACACACCAAGACCATTAACATCACCAAGACTTCTGCAGTTAACTACCGTACTTTTTCTTACTCCCAAGATTTCAGCCACAAGTTATAAAGTGTAACAAGCTTGGAAGTAGGACTAAAGCAGTCAAAAACAATTTATCCCCACTCGATGTTGACAGGCAATAAGATGTTTTCTGAAGCACAAGGTAAAGAGTTTCACATGGGAATGGAACAAAGTAATCCTTTCCAAATTTGGTTCACTGACCTCAGTCACACCTTTGCACTGAGTTTTAATCCATATAGTATTTGTGATAGTTACTGAAGTTGGCTTGAAGGTTAAAAAAACTAAAAGAGACAGTGGTTTCTAGGCCTGTTTTGACATCTCTAATTATTAAGCCTTATAAGGTTGTAGTAGAAATATTATTAGTTGTACCCATTATTGTTAGCTAAATTATAGCATACCTCTCATTCAATTTCACATTAGAGAAAATTAAAAACTTCTAATAGACAAAAAATTATTATGTAATGACTTTTATGGTACAAACAAATCCAAAAAAATGAATGACTCATCTTTAGTGTCTATGGAAGACACCATATTATTTGTATAATACATAAATAGCAGAAAGATTACCTCATATCTACATGTAGCTACACTGGACATATCAACCCTTCAGAGTATATTTATTAATTCATGGATATAATGTAATTATAAAATATTCATTATGGTTTCATTGTACAAAAGTGTAGAAATTACCTACATAGTCAAAGTTTAAGGTTAAAACTCCCAGTTTATGAAAGGGTTGTGGCTTCTTATATAGGGGTTTGCAGTACTCATCAGTGGTAGTATAGTTCACATTAGCATCCAGTGACATTGCTTTGCCTGTATATATTTCTAGCTATCTACACAATGCCCTGAAGAAATTGCATCCTGATTCTATAGCTATCTTCTACTTTTTATAATACACAAGGGTCAAATTTTTTATCAAATTTTTTATCAGCAAAGCATGAAATCATTTAAGAATGCCACATAACCAGCATGTGCAAACAAGTAGCACTTTTTCTACATATACTAATGCTCCATAAAATAACAGAATTAAAATCTTCTAATTCAAGTAAAGAGCTTAGAAATCAAATACTTCTATAGAAAATTAGAATTTTCTATACAGAATTGACTGTGCCATGTAATTCAACTAAATTTGTTCACCACCTTACATGTTAATATCTGTGACCATATAATTTTTCTCTGATTTACAGTAGAAATGTTTTATGCCAGGGATGTTTTATGGTTATAGATAAGAGGCATGTTAACTTCATTAAAATTAATTTAGCAATTATCAAATTAACAAAGTGATGACTGGAGGATATGACTTGTATTAGCTTTAACACTCATTCAACACTGTATTAAAAGGGCATAGAAACCAAGTATTCATCTTTATTTATTCATATTTTGGGTACATTGGGATAGGCAGTCAAAGTAAACATGAATCCTCAAAAATGACATTATAAAATATACTAAATGACACATTCAAGATTTCTCTCCCCTCTCTGGAACATATCTGAATTTGACAAACTGTTTGAAATTATCAATTCAATGATGCCCTTAAAAGGGTTAGCTTTAGCATAGATTTAAAATACATTCAAGACATATGTCTCTTCTGCTGCAGGAATTACAGAAAACTTGGTTTAACATCAATAAGATGATTGAAACTGCTTAAATTATTATTCTCTATATGCATCTCACATTTCTACAACTTCAGGGTATTTTTAAACACTTTCTTTTTAATGTACAATTTACTTAGCATGTGGCATTCATATGTCTAGCTGTAAAATAACTTGCTGTAATTTAAGCAAACATGTTTTAAATAAAAGCTAGCTAAGGCTTCTAGTCTCTTATGTATTGAATGCAATGAAAACTTCCATAAAAATGGATTTTCCAGGCAACCAAAGACCTTATAGGCTACCCTGAAGAAATATATTAATCTATGATTTACCCTTGTGAATTTCAATAAATCTAATTGACCAATCTGACCAATGCCATCACTGATGTGATGCCATTGATAATTTAGACGGAAAACAGAGGACAGAAAAAATTCCATCTATTTTTTTCTACAAAACCCTTTTTGCTACTTCTTGTTTTCAAACATATAAACAAATATAACAACAATTTTTCAACTTCTCTTTAAAAAAGTAGATTTGGAGTTGTAATTGATATACTGCATACACTTAAAGGGTATAATTTGATAAATTTTGACATATGCATACTTTGATAATACCATTATTAAAATCAAGATGATAAGCATTCATTATTCCCAAATTTCCTCTTGCCCCCTTTTTAGTAATTCTTTTCTCCCACCCCTCTGCAGTCCCAATCTTGTTCCTGGGGTCTAAGTAGCAAATTATTTCCCAAGCATGCCTATTAAGTGGTATAAATAAAAGTATCTGCCTTTTGTCACTATATCTGACTTTGAAATTTTTTAATTCTATATTGATGAAATCAATATAGTATATTTTATTTTTTGTCTAGTTTCTTCCACTTCATATAATAATTTTGAGATATATACATGTAGCATATATCAGTTTATTTTTATTGCTTTATAATATTCTATTTTATAAATGTACCTGTTTGTTTATCCATTTACTTGTTGTTGGGCATTTGGGTTGTTTCCAGTTTGAGGCTGCTAATTAAAGCTGCTAAGTGCATTCATATACAAGTCTTTGTATAGACATGTGCTTTAATTGTTCTTGTGTAAAGTGATTGAAATGTTTTACATTTCCCTCAGAAGTATGTGAGAGATTCACTTTTTCTACAATCTCACTTGGTATGGTCAACTTTTTAGTTATTCTCTTTCTCACTTCAAAACAGTAGCCAGAAGGCATCAGTCTCTGCCACTGAGCAGGAACCCAAGAGAAAGTGTCCATTCACAATCCAGAAGTGGCTGTTGCCATAATCTTCACCAAATAAATAAAACACATAGCCACTCTTAAATAAGTACCAAACCAGAATATAAAGTGCTACAAACTCTTTTGTATTCTGAATGCCAAATTTAGGCTGGTCTAAGGGGGAGAAAAAGAAATTACTCTCAATGAATAAAGCAAGCTACATAAAATATGTGAAGATTTTCAAATAATTGTTCACAATGTCTAGGAATTCTGGCTATCATCTTCCCCTACAGAGAAAAGCCATTGCTTTTAATTTTTTCCCTTTAAAATAACTTGTGTCCTGACGGTGGTTGATAATCATACATGGACACATTTAAAAGCCCATTTTTAGTCTTTGGTATATGTAAAATTTGTCTCAAGATTTTAGATAATTCAATATAAATAGTAATATAGTAGCTGCACATTTGTTGGGGAAATAACACATCAAAATTGTTAAGTCAGTCCTGGCAATTTGGCATCAACACTGTGTGATATCAGCATTTTTATTAGTAATTGATGGAATAATCAAAATATTTATTAGACAAATGTTAATTTTGAAAATATTATAAGCATAAAACTCCAAAAATAAAACCTTGTATGTTTGCAGTTATGCATCCCTCATCATTTATTACTGCCCTACTTTTTTCTATACATGGAGAAAAATGTCGAGGAAAAAATTAGCTCAGGAATTATTATAAAACCATAGATTTTAAACTGCCAAGAATTTAAAGTTATTTGAAAAAGGGCAGAATATTTCATGAATAGGAAAAGACTGGAACCCTTGATAATATCCAAAAACTTTTTCTCCAATGATTTTGAGGCAATTATATCAAGAAGATAAATGAAGAAAAGTAAGTAATAAACACATAGATTAAAAATAAAAGCCAAAATTATGGTGGAAACTAATGTGAGCACATTATGAAAAGAATCAAACCCACATAGTAGCTTTTAAATTTTGGCATCTTGGATATGTCAACCCCAATTTCAAAAGAGTATAACCTAAGGATATGTATAGTATATAAAGGCAGCATTTCAACAGAATGAGTTGTAAACATTTCACAAGTTTTTTTATGGAATTCTGTTATGTGGAAAAGATAAATCCAAAATATTTTTGAAGCAGACTAATGGTAAGAAATTACTTCAGTGTTGGTAACAGTATAAATTAAATGGGAAAGAGAGAGGAAGACAGAAAAGATTGAAAGTAATAATGAAGCAGGAAGCAAAACATAAACTCCTACCAAATTTATTTAAAAGGCCTTAAAATAAGGTAATTAAATTCTTGACCTCTATATAATAGCACTTTCATGAATTCCAAACTTTTTCTTCATATTGACACAGGTGGGCCCAGGTAACCAGGTTCTTGGTGATCAGGACAAAGAATTGAACCAAACACCCAGAGTTTATAGCAGAGAACATAGGAGCAGGCCAACTCCAAGCAGAGATTGACCTCATGGGCTAGAGGGACTCTGTTCTTATAGGGCAGATCCTTCCTGGCTAGTTTTAGTGGGCTTTTACTGCACATGTACAAGTAGTTGTATTACTTTAAAGCTACTGCACATGTGGTCTCCCATGATTTTCCCTGATTGGCTGCCAGGAAAGAGAGTCCCACAATGCTAATGAATTGACCCCCCTTTCTCCTGGGGTCCCCCTGTACTAGGTTCACCTTTCCCTTTGCCAGAAAACTGTAGCTGTCCATGTTAGAGATTAGTGAAAAGGAGAGAAGTTATTTATTCAAGTTATACAGACAAGAGTAATGACTTAATGTCTTCATCAAAATCCCAAAGTCCCTTAAAACACCCACAAACACACACAGTTCTTCCTTTCCCCACTTTTCCCAGTATGGGGTACCATATCTCAGGAAAAGAAATAGAAGTCTGTGGCTCAGGCAGCCCCCGGTTCTTCCCAGTAATCTGTGCTGGGCTGGTAGGCCTCCTTCAGTTCCCGGCACCATCAGCTGTGTTGCTTGGATCTCCAGCTAAACCCATGTGGTGATTCTCTGCTACAGCCGCATGGTGGTTCTTCTCATGGCTGGGGGGGGGGGGGGTTGAGGGGAGGTCCCCACTCTGGCCAAAGTCACGTGGTTCTCCTTACATGACTGCAGCCATGTGCTGCTCTCTCCACTGCCACAGCCATGTGGCTCTCTCTGCACTGGCTGTAGTCCTCCCTTCAATGGCTGCCACATCTGGCTTTAAATCCCTGAGCCAATCTCCCTCTGCAACCCCATTTCTGACTCCTCCCATAATCGGCTACACTTACCAGTACTCTCATATCCTTCCAGCTTTACTGGGCTGCCATAGTGAGTTTGAGCAGGTGTGGCCCCATGGCATGGAGCCAACCATCTCCAAGCTCTCACGCAGATGCTGTAACTCGGGGGAGTTGCCTCCCAGTTACATCTTGGGGCGGGGGGAGTTCCTCCCATCCCCTTGGCTCAGAGCATGGCCACAGCTATTTAACATATCTATGCAACCAGTTAAAAGTTATAAATATGTTAAATGACTACACCAGAGGTTAGCTGCAAAGCTGTTGCTGTATAAAATAGCTCAAAGGCTCTGCTCCAAGTGTCCCTTCCCCCAACTCACACCTTTGTGGGGCAGGGTGAGGACATCCTATATATCTTTCTAATATTTTCTGGACACCTTGAGTTCTGGATCCCATTACAAATCTTTCTTTTGGGGGCCCCTTGGCTGCACCATCCTACAATATCACAGAAGCATAAAACTGCTTACTTTTAGACTAAAGAAGGAGGAAGGTCATTGAAGAGACCAGATAACCAACATACTGATGAGAAACACATCATGTGTGAGCAGTGACACTCCATCATTTCATTTGGAGAGAGGAAGAAAAAGTGATCTACCCATTCTGAGTGCCCTTTCATCTGCAGTGCAGTGCTTGCCATCATGTCAGAGGATAAGAGGGGATGCCACCTGCATCCAATCCACTTGACTTCTGACCATGCAAGAGCAGTTTCCATCCAGGAGACAATGTGGCTATAGGATTGTCATAAGAAATCTTCAAATTCTGTGTACATCAAATTATTTCTGTTTCTAAGTAAAAAAAAATATGATCTCAACCCTTGAAAAAACACACTCACTCTCAGAAAGACGAGGAACCCTGACTAGCTGATGTTTATTCCTTCATTCATCTACATATACTGATGGAGGGACTTCTTACTGTAGGTTCTGGGAACAAAAACATGGATTGGATACAATCCCCACCCACTGGGGTCTCTAGTCTACTTTGGTGAACCATCAAGCCCCTAAACAAAATTTTTTTGCCAAAAAATCCTGTAATTTAAGAATTAAAATCTCAGCACACTCTACTCTTTTTTCCCTTTTCTTCCTCTTTATGCAGCAAAGCTTCATTCTTGAGATACATGAATTTTGTTTCTTGTGATTGAAAAAGAGTGGTCTAATGATTGTGTTCATAAAAATAGTCCAACAGTTTTTATAAGCTTGCTGTTGGGCAACAGAGACAAATCTTTGTTGTAATTATTACTTCTGCTTGCACACAGCATTTTATTCTATATAATTGTTGCTCTATAGAAGATATGGTTTGCACTGTAGAACACTAACATTCCTGTAACATAAACTTTGTTACATGAAAGTACACTATCATAAGGTTAAATAGCAGTCTCTTCTTTCTCCTGATACGGTGTCATTGGTAAACGAAAACCAATTGTATTTTAAAAAACTCATATAAGAAATTCCAAACTGATCCTCAGTAAATTCTCTAACCTAAACAGGAAATTTCTGGCTAATCTCAGCTCCACATGCTTTAGTTAAGCCTTCCTCCTTCTTATCACATGGCCATCAAACAGTGAATTACTGTGTATAATTTATTGTGTCCTTAAAAACAATAATTATATTGCAATTTTATAAAATGGTATATTTACACTGTCTCATGAGAAATGCAATAATTAGTATCCCTCCACAATACTGAATAACATGAGATTGATAGATTATTCCAGAATTCAAGTGTATTCCTTTACCAGTTGAGTATTTCAAGTTCAGAGAGAGGACATTTAGCTTTACATAAAGAAAAAAGGAGAATCCAGCATTTCATATGTGTAGTAGCTTTTATAATTTCTAGAAGGTATTTTTCAAAATTCTGTGTACAATGTTGGAATTTGGGAATGGAAACTTAATACTTTATATTTGTGAATTTGATGTTAACTATAATAAAAAAGTTCACCTTCACCCTATAAATTCAAAAAGAATATTGCAAAATGAGTTTTTTAACCCACCTCATAAATTCTTAGAAATTATCAAAATAACCGAGGTCCTAAGATCAAAGAATTTATTCTAAAAATAACTCACATGAACTAAAAGATACATTCTTTTAAATAATTTGGGATGGGGATGATTCTGGTAAGAAAATCTTACATTAACTATGTACACTGTTATTTTTGAACAACAAAAGTGTTACAGAACAGAGCCAGGGGGTGCTGAATGATATAAAAGACCCCCCTTTCTTCTCCAGGGGTTCCTCCCCACCTACTGAGTTTGTTTTGCCCGCCACCTGAGGAAGATGTCTCTTAATACCAGAGATCAGTTAAAAGGAAAGGAATTTATTATGTATTTGAAATAACACAAACTAAAGTTCCCCACAAATGCACACAGACTTCCCAGCACCGTCCACATGGCAAAAGGGAGCGCTTCTAAAGCCTTGTGGTCCTGACTCTCACCCAAGCCGCAAGGTCCCAACCAAGACACCAAAGCCGTGTGGTCCTAAACAGGTGTGTGGTCCCAAAAAGAGAGACACCCCATGGCTGCCGTGCCTCTGTTTAAATCCCAGAACCAATCTTCCTCTGCAGCCCCATTTCCAGCTCTTCCCACAATTGGCCACAGCTGCCAGCATTCTGGGCAGGTGTGACCCTGTGGTGTAGAGCCAGTTATATGCAAGCTCTTCTGGACCCTATTACAAGTCCCCATTTGAGGCTCCCCTCTTGGCTGCACCTTGTTACAAAAGGACTAGTATAATGTAAGTACAAGTAATTCACAGAAAAACAGTTTGCTCATATAGCTACCTTTTAAAAGCTACCTTAATGATTGTTTTTGCAAAGTTGATTGTTATCGTCATTTCCAAGAAGGAGTCTGACATTTTGTCAATATTACAACATTTTCAAAGAACATAGAAAATAGCAGAGTGCCACTTCCAAGAATTTTTATTAAAGCAGGTAATTAAACTGACAATTAACCCATCAACTACATAAGTAGAGGCTCATATCAGATTTGGTTCTGTGAAGCTACTATAAGTATTTATGAACTGGAGATTTAGAGCAGATGTATACATACCTTCATAATTTACCATTTTAGAGATGTTATACAGTTTTCCTTGTAACATTCTAAAACCTTGTGGCAGAGCTTTTATTACATGCAAATTAGCAGAATTTGATTAGTTCCTGAGGCAGCTTTACCTGGGTTTCAGAGGAATAGCAACGGGAAGTGAGGAAGAATATTTCATCACTGAAGTGTTTTCCCTTGGGGGACACCATCATTTGATTTTGACATTTATTTGTCCTGTGCTATAAAGGACAAAACTACAATTACACTTTTTTTTCTGCTGTGTAGTGGGCATGGTGTCAGAAATAAAATTAAAGGTAGTATGTTTATGCACGAAACAAGTTCTGAAACAAAATTTATTAAATAAATGACCATTTAAAATCACACTGCACTGAAAAATACTATTTGACTAATGGCCGACGTTGAGTGTATATAGAAAATGTCCACGAGAACCCAACCCAAAGAAACAGTGTTGCCTCTATTGCATGGTATTGTCTTAGCTCTTTGTGGAAAAAAAAAAAGTGCTCAGTGCTTGATTATTAAGTTCCTGATTGTCTTATTCTATTTTTAATATCCTGAAACAAAAGTTTTTCTTGATAGTTAATTTTTACTATAATAATAAATAAATTTTTGCCAAAATATGGTTTGTTGCATTTTAAATGTTTTTGTAATCTATTTTAAACTAGAAATCTAAATCACTTTTCTTTCTCTATTATAAAATAATATACAACCATGTGAATGGTCGCACTCACCTTTTCAAAATTGGTCTTTATCATATTAAAAGCAGTTAGAAAATGCATTTTATTTGTACATTTATCATACAAATACCTATGCAAATTTTTACCCTGAGCAAGAAATGCAGGGAAAGAGACTGATTATAGCCAATGACAGCTATAACTTTTCTTTTTAAAAAACAATGTAATATGTTTATCGATTTTAGAGGGGGGGCACAAAAGAGAAAGACAGAGAGAGAAATATCAATGAGAGCACCGTCAATTGGTTGCCTCCTATATATGCCCCAACTGGAGATCCAATTGTGTACCCTGACTGGGTATCTAACCCCCAACCTTTTGTTGTACAGAAAAATACTCCAACCTATTGAGCAAAATAGGCCAGGGAAGCTATACATTTTCTTAAGGAAGTAGCTAGTATTTATTCATTAATTATTCTCATATCAAACAACTATTAAAAATTCCATAAAGAGCAATAAATTAAAACTTTTATGACCACATAGGCTTTGAGTATTTTAAAATTTATTTCTTCCCAAATCTGTGATTCTCTCTAATGTATGCCTTTAACCAAAGAAAATAATTGTAAGACACATTGGTCTTTAGGTAGCCATATAAAACAAAAATTACCCAGGTCCCAAGCATCTAGAATTGATGCATTTCTGTAGATTTCAGAACAATTTATCTTTTTTCCTTTATATTTTATATATTCTTATGTTTTTACATCACAAATCTATAAATAATAATTATGCATCTGGAACATGAAAAAGCGCTATGATGTCAATAATGTCAACAAGAAAATTGTGAAACAATAGTATTTGCCAGTAGTAAAAAAATATATATATAATAGAAATCCTCTCTAATTAAGATAATCTTGAGTCATAAATGATGTAGGGTAAGGGTTATTAAAGATAGTCACAGTAGTTAAACCAAAAATAATCCTTTTTTCAAAAGCCAAGTATCCTAAGAATTTAAAGCTCTGAATCTTTACTTTGAAGGGAAACAAAAATAAATTACCTATTAAAAAGGCCAATTGTTGAACCATAAACTTGTTTTCCTGCCCCTAAAAAGATTTCTTGTTTAGATTTAATTGGAAAATTTTATGAAAATATTCAAAATCATTAACATCATTTAAAAAATCATTTTAGGTAATGAATTAAACAGGAAGCCAGGCAAGTATTTATTTTCTTCATTTGAATTTTTCTTTTCTAAAGGAGTTAGCCACATCATGCATTTTCTACAACTGCTCTGAAGAAGGAAAGCCAAAGAAGTTAAGAATTAAGGAACAACTGGTCCAGCTCTTTATAAATCAACTTATAAATGGATTACCAAAGCTTTCTTAGATCAATTCCTGTAGTTAAATACACCAATTGCATCACCACTCTTCTACCACAGAATCGGTCCTTTTTTTTTTTTTTTTTTGATACAAAAGCTTTGTATGTTGTTGTTTTCTGGATGATTAGGATGACTTGATTCATTTTCTAGGAGATGTAGATGACTGTAGAAATTGACTTCTGATAATAAGGCAATAGACTAAGCAATTTTACAAAGGTCAAGTAAGATTATAAATATGACAAAGTTTTGTGAATTGGTAAGTAGAATACCAATGTAAGAGGTTGTTTTTATCATAAACCTAAGAGATCTAAAAGATGTGAAGGTGAGGTTGGAAGTCAAGCAGGAACCAAATCCATGCCACACAAGCTAGTGAATATGTGTAATCTGAACTTTATCTCCCTTATTAGGCTATAAATTTTTGTGAGTTGAAAAAATATCTCACATACTTTACAGTGTGTGAGAACACTACAGTGATAACCAAAACATGCCCAGGGCCATTCAGAACTCTTCAAAATATCATGCTCAGGAGACCCTTAAAACAAGCCTAAAGAAAAAACAAATTACCATTTAAAATTGTGTTAATGTTATGACTACACAAATCCTAGTCATATCTTATCCCTTGGAAAACTTAGAAATATTATGATGTAGGTAAACATGCCTGCACTACAAGAAACTAGAATAATTAGCAAAAGGAAGAGAATCTGGCAGTAATATCTTAAGAAACCCATGATTGTGGCCCTTTTCTGCTTTCTGTCTTTTGTCATTAGAACATTTTACCTTTGATCACATTTGCCTCAGTTGACATGGGAGCCACTCAATTCTGACTGAAGAGAACTAGTCAAGTATACAAATGCCCTTTAAATAGCAGTTGCTATTTAATGTGTTCATTTAAGAGACAGACAATGTCTTTAAGGAAATCATGGACATTCCATACTGAACCTGGTTCTAGCCCAGGTTATGCCTGGTAACGTGGCCCAGATTTGCAGAGGGAAAAGCCACAGCAATGGTGGTCCTGTGTGAACACAAAGTGGATGCCTATCCCTACAGGACACAAACCTCTGCATCAACTGCAGGAGCATCCAAACAAATCTGAGTCAAGCAAAGGTCTGTACCTGTTACGTGTCATTCATAACTGCAGCTTTGGAGTACACAATCTGCATACCATCTGCATACCCAATCTGCATACTAGAGACTAAGGAAAGAATTGGAAGTATATTCCATGAAAAGTGCCTCACCCAGATAGCCAAGTAAATTGTCTTGAAAAGCTTTAAATGATTTTCCTTTTTCAAAGAAAGAAAAAAGCTATTGATTTTTCAAGAAATTATTCTCTCATGAATGTAAACAATTTCTCAATTTCAATTCACTAGTTCTACTGTCTCAAGAAACATAATCCATAAATTATAACAAAATTGTTATCTACATAAGTAAAAATTTTGTAATTATAGAATATTTTTTCTTCATACTAAAAACAAACATGGAAATTTCTTATTTTATTTTTTACTGTTGTTCAGTTATAGTTGTCCTCATTTTCCCCCATTGTTCTTCCCTGCCTTGCCCACTCCCCCATGGCCTTTTTCTCCATATTTTCATGATACATTATATTATAAGGCATGTACAGAAAAGTGAAGAGAATTGATTCATTAGTTTAAGACATCAACAGGAACAAAGTTAAAAGACACATGGATAAAAGCTAGGGGGAGGGTGGTAATGGGAGGGAAGTTGGGTGGTGGGGTGGTGGGCTTGATTGGGAGTAAAGGGGAGAAAACTGTACTTGAACAATCATTAAAATAAAATTGAAAAAAAGACATCAAATATGAATAATTCTTCTCTTTTAAACAGTCTAAAGATACTATGTATTTGTTTGCTCTGTAAAGCATTATGATTAAAAGTTTGAAACAATGCTAGATATTACAAATAAAGATTTATTTTTGTCTTTTTTACTGTCATTCTATTACAGTTGTCCCAATTTTCCTCCATTGTTCTCCTCTGCCCCCATCCCCACAGTCAACCCCTATCCTGTTTTCCATGTCTATGGGTCACTTATACTTGTTCTTTAACTAGGCCCTTCCTTTTCTTTCCTCCCTTATACCTGCTCCCCTTCCCCACTAGTCCCCATCAGTCTATTCTTTGTTTCCATGCTTCTGGTTCTATTTTGCTCATTTGTTTGTTTTGTTCATTAGCTTCCTCTTATATGGTATTTGTCTTTCATGTGGTATTTGTCTTTTGTCACCTGGCTTATTTTACTTAGAATAATACTCTCCAGGTCCATCCATGCTGTTGTGAAGGATAGAAGCCCCTTCTTTCTTTCTGCTGTGTAGTATTGCATTGTGTAAATGTATCACAGTTTTTTGATCCATTCATTTACTGATGCACACAGCATTAAAAAATCAACAAACAAGTGCTGTCGAGGATGTTGAGAAAAGCAAAGCCTGGTACATTGCTGGTGGAAATGCAGACTGGTGCAGCCACTGTGGAAAACAGTATGGAATTTCCCCCCCAAAAAAAGTAAAAATGGAACTTCCTTTTGACCAAGCAAATGAAGATTTTTCTAAAATAAAAGAGAAAAATATGGTATGTCTTTAAAATGTTTGTTGAGTTTCAATAAGGTAATAGGCATCATTAAGCATTTAAATGTGGTTTCTGGTCTTGTTTTCTTATCTACTTTGTTTTCAGTTAACAGATGACTTAGCTCCTGCAGCTTTGAAAACAAATTTAAAGCACATAAAATTTTACAAATCTGAAGCAAAAAGCACATATTAGTTCTTCAAAGCATATTGATATATTTTTAATGACTAATTTTACCTTTCATGTGATAAAAGTTTGTGATTTCCTTTCCATGTCTTGTTAAGGCTTAAGTTCCTCATTTGCATATTTGATGTCTCTCAAGAGACAGATAAGCTTCAAGTTAATTATCTATGTAGCTGCACTAACTCTTATTTCCTGCTTAAGAACTCTCCAAAAGAAATCTAATAGTTTTTAAATGTTACACTGAGTCAACAAAAGGATATACAATAAGAGACACTAAACAGACACTTAAACCTCAACATTTTACAAGATGAATGCAATATAAATCAATTAAATCTTTTAAAGTAATTCTCAGGGAAAACAGCCAGCAGAACCAAACAGCTAAAACCTCTGCTCTAGAAAATAATTAGGCACTGCTGGAGGCTTGAGGAAATTACTGTAAAATTCTGAAGATACATCCATTGAATTCAGATTTGTAATACAGCTATAACTAAAGGAAGAAATTCTAGTACCTTTGCCACAGAATATGTATTTACATGTATGTGTGCATGCATATGTGTATGTATGTATACATATTGTTTATATTTATATGTATATTTATAATACATACATATACAATATGGCAAACATGAATCATAGACAAGCATGATTTATTTTATATAATGACAAGGTAATATATGTAGAGATGATAATCTTTGAATTTGAAAAAGTCTATTAAAAAACAGCTTCATGGAATAACAAGAAAGAAGGGCAAGCATAAGATAGACTTGAGTTGCAGTTGGGAAATTGGAACCACAGCTATCAGGTGAGTTAATTAATCTGGGTATCGTTCATAAATGAAAGTGTGCCATCTATTTCACAAGGGCCCATTGTGTCTTGCATGTGAAACAAATTTACCCTGTTTGATTAAGGATTACTGATTGCCTTCAATTTATAATATGTATCCTATAATTAAGTCACAATGAGTTCAGATGAAATGGGGATGGTCTCTTCCACAAAGAAGACAACAAGCTCATTCCAGGAAGACCTTGGGGGTCATTCAAGAAGCAATTAAATGTTCTCCAGGGTACATTAAAAAGAAAAGAGTCTGGTGGGCTGAACTGTCTTTTCTTATATTCCAGCCTTCTCAATATCCTGCTGCTTTTATGGAGACAAATGAAACCATGTCATAAAATAACTCAAGACACTATCTTCAAGGGAAACAATGCTGTATGCTCTTATACTAAGGAAAATTTCAACAAGAAAATAATCTATACCACACAGAAAGTAGAGAGGCCCATGAACCAAAATGACATTGTATCTCAAAATCCATTTAAACTGCGTCTAAACAAATCAACAGTATCTAGATTAGTGTACATGATCTTTGAGAATTATACATTTGTTTTTGTATACAAGTAGAAAATATCTAGGATAAGTGCTTTTAGGCAAGGGAAATGAAATAAAAATGACCAAGATCAGCAACTGTGTTGTGCTCACAGTTTTTTCATATTTTTATAAATACTCTTAAAAGTGGGCACTGTAAAAAAGTATACAGGATACCTGCTAAAATTGCCAAGGAAGACTTTATTAAGATTATTGCATTTTTATATTTCTGAAAGAAGATTTACATCTCAAGGTAGCAGAGAGGTGATTTATAATTTCAAGGTTTGGGTTTTTTTTTAATAAATGTTCTAAGAAACAGATGCCAGGGGTCATGGAAGAAACTTGGCTTTAGACTGTCTTGGTCAGTATACTATTCCGAAAGTAGTAGTAAGGTCTCACATAGAACAGGCGTCTAAACACATCTCTTTGGGAAACACATGTCATAAAATATGCCAGTCTGCAAGAAGTTAAAATGAAAATTTAGATCACTGTAACAACTAAAATATAATAATGTCATTAGTTTGTACAAATAAAGAGTTAATTTTGTTTATTTTTAAATCAAATTGTGAAAACCTTATCAACTAATAAGTGACCCAGAAATTACTGATAAAGACTTCTCTGTTTGCAGCATAGACCCACAATAAGTGCACATGTACATAGAAGCCATATGTTAAAAATAAATTACAAAAAGGAATCTAAAGAACTCCATTCAAATCTCAGCCACATAAGTCGTTTGTTTCATAAACTTGGGAAGATTATTTACCCTATCTGATCTTTATTTTCCCAGTTGCTAAACAAAGACAGAAACTTCCCTTGCCTACCTCACTATAGATGAGAGAACACTCCCACCTATCTCCAAAAACCTTGTAAAATATGTAATTAAAGGTAATGCTAGAGAAAAAAGCAGAGGTCAGGTCAAAATGTACCTAAAAGCTATATTTTAGATTTTTTCTCTGAAACCTAAAACAGTAGAAAATCATGAAAAAATTTTTAAACAGGAAAATGGAATGATGCATTTCTTATTTGCAAATAGTCATGCTACGAGTAGTTTGGAGTTAAGTAAATTGAGGGCAATACCAGAGAGAAGAGATATGGTGGCATAACCAAGTGTGGTGGCTACTGGGCCTTAGACAATTTGGAAAACCTCTATAAATAAAGAATACAACATTCTAATACCAGGGCATCTGCAAAGACCCATGGAATTACAGAACCTTAAAGCTAAATCTTCTTTAACTCAGCAATATATTCTAAGGAGGCTGTTCAAATACCAACATGGAGATGATAATGATAAACTGATCCGGAGTACTCAAAGTGGAATGAGGAGACTGTACAGATTCAAGAGTTAGTAGGGGGACAGAATCAGCAGCACATAATGCACAATTACGTCAATGGTAATCGAGGAGGCCTCAAGGAAGAAGCTTGGGTTTCTAACTGAATGGAATCAAACCTATCGGTGCCAGGATGATCCTCAGGCAAGAAGGAACACCTTTTATAGTAGGAGGGAAGAAGGAATCGTGAGTGTGGATGTAGGAGGGAGGATTTTGTTGGCAAGTTGAAAGGTTCAAACACACGACAGTGAATCTGTTATGCAGGCGCTTGCAGTACAAGAGGGTACCATGTCAGAAAAGAAGGAGAAGGCAGAAATATCAGTGCTGCATAGTATACAAGGTCTTTTGTAATGAACAACCTTGTAAAATCCTTGAACATCCTTGTAAAAGAGCAAATTCACATGGTGGTAAAAGTTAAAGTGAAATGATAGAAGATATGCATGGGGAAGTGAATAAAGCATAGAGTAAGTGTAGACAACTCTGTATTTGTTGGATTAGGAAGGAAAAGTAAGAGAGTTGCTTTTCTTTTTTCTTTCATTTGTGAGGCTAGAGGCAAAGCTGTCTGCTGAAAATAAGAATGTGGAGTAGAGGGATGCACATTAGAAGCTAATGAAGAAGATTTGAAATAGGCAGATTGGAAAATAGAGAAAAGCTAAATAGGGACCCAGAAAAAGTGTCAGGCAGCACACTGATGACCAACTAACCAAAGTCAGAAATCACAAATTTTGGTGGTAATTGTCCAGGAAGCTGTATGTGTGTTTCCAACAGTTCATCAATTGAGGTACTGTTATGAAACAAGTACATAGCTGGATTGTTAAATAGCTGGACTGTTATCTAGTGTTAAAATTTTACCAGGTGTATGAGACAGAAGGATAATAATTTAAGGATCTAAGGTTATAGATAACAGTGTGGTTAAAATAATGGACTATAGCATCCAATCAATGGGTAAGAAAGGAAAGTCAGGCATAGGATAATTTATGGGAAAATTAGTAGAACAGTAAAATAAGTGAATATTACTAAAGAGTAAAGGTTAAGAAGAGTGTTAATAATTGGATGGAGAGTTAGAAAGATAGGATGTTGTAATTATAGAGGGAATGTTTCAATGTATTATTCCAGAGAAGGAATCATTGCAAGTGGTTCCAATATCTAGAGTGTAATCTTAGGGTTGGGCACCTGAAATAAACAGGGGGTAAAGGCCACTGAAAGAAAAATAGAGAATGAGCTAAATGTTAGATTAAAACATCAATGTTAACAGCAAAGCCATTCTGGAAAATGGAAGGAGTTGGATTAGAAGGAAAAATAGTAAGTCAGTTCTACATATCTGGTAGTTTGATATTTTATAAGTTATTAGAGAGAGATAAAGAGTTTCAAAGGACTTCAGGGTTTTTATTTTACTGAAAAAGACAATTTTAAAGGGGCACTGGCAAGAGAGGAGAGTGTTTGTCCTACCCTAAGTATGAGAGGTATGCAGGATGAGCAACCTCAGTATGAAGTGACAAACCATATAGAAACTGTACCTGTAGAGATATTCAGATCTGCAGTAAGATTAGGAAGGAAAGGAAGCATTCCATGAAGTATATGAGAATATGGGAGGAACTTAAATTTCAAATATCTCAGTGAAAAGGTCAGGGGCATGAGAGCAGTAGAAGAGGAGTCAGGCAAGGTGAAGCACAGTACAACCTGAGATAAAAGTTCCAGAGAGAGAGAGTAATGTGTTTCCAGTTAAGAGTATCCAGTGACAGCAAGGATTCAAGGGCTGTAGTGGTTTAATCCCCTTCCCCCATTTTTTTCGGATAAAATCCTCCTGTATGTGCAGTCAGTGGGCTAGTTTCAAAGGCATTCAGTGACCTCCAGTAGAAGGGACAGCATATTGTAAAATAAATTGGGTTTCTAGAAAAGAAGGTGGACAGTGTATCAAAGGCAGATTTGATGTGTTCACAGTTTTGCTTATGAGCAGCCTGGGTTGTCATCTATACATAGCTCTGTTAATTATTTCTGTAGTTCAAATAACAAATAGAATGACTTTCTTTATGTGTATTTAAAATTAATGCTTTTCATGGATTAGATCTAAAACAGATGGCAAGAAATATCCATTCTTTTGACCTTGTTACACAGGTTTTTGTCTTCTACAGTATTCTCTCACTGTCAGGAACCTCTTACATGAACTCATCCATCACCCTGGTCTGTACCATTTCAGAGCATTATTAACTTTTGAACCTCTCATTCTTTGTTCCTTGTCTACATCATTCTTTGTCTTCTCTCTTATCTGAGCCCTAACTCTTAGTGTTCAGCACCATCACCTGGTCATCAAAAAACATTTCTCTGAGGACCAGCCCATGAAGATTTTTCTGATCTCCTACGAATGTGATAATTTACACATATTGATGTAATGATCTACACAGATGCTCTCTGCCTCTCTAGACTATAAGCCCTTAAGGATAGGTACCTTACTTATCATGTGTTCATTTGCATCTTTAGTTCACAGCACAATGTTCCACAACAGGGTTATAATAAAGTAACTATGCTTTAAGACAGTCATACCTGTAAATTTATTTAAGAATGCTTTATTTAACTAAAGGAGTACCTCTATGGGAGGAATTTCAGGTTTCATAATAATCTGGTGGAATATTTATGAACAGAATGAACTTCCTACACCCCTTAAATTATACAAGTTAGTTATAGGTGCAGCCCTGGCAAGAGGTGGACTACTAAAATGTTTTTTTAACGTGAAAATATTTATATTATTTTTTAAAAGTCATGCTAACAGTGACTTTATTGAGAAAATATCCAGGCAATTAGTGGAGGATTTTTTTTGAGTGAAGGTATGAATATGTATTAAACTAATAAAATATGAATAATTGATCCTAATAACTGAAAAAAAGTTACTTTTCATCCTAACAGTTTCTTCAAACAGTTTTCTCATATCCAAGCACACATCTGTGCTTACAAAAAGAAAAACACAGAGGAGACAAGGAAAGAGGATGCCTGCCTGAGCCAGTGAAGGCAGGAAGGAGTACTCTGTGCTGAGCGCTGGCTATAGAGCTTCTTCTGTACACCTGAAAAATAAAGGGCTCATCGATCAGCTGGCTTGGTAGGTCAATGGATTAACACCCCTATTCCCTTTCTAGGCTATGCTCTCTGATTTCTGGCTATCTCAGGAACAGTAGGTGCATGAAAGAATCAAACTCCCCAGAAAACAAAGGTCAGATGAGCTATGAAAATCTTTTCGTATATGTGTGCATTCTCTGTATTTTTCTTCAGGGAATAGGTTAATTCTCCCGGGAAACACTCTTTCCAGACCTTACTTCCAAGGGGACATGAGGGTTAAAATATAAAATAAAATAAATGCAAAAATCTAAGAAATTTAGTAGTGAATTAATATCTAAAATTGAGAAATAGGTTGTTTCCTCTGGGGCTGTATCCTTTGAGTTTTTGACACAAATTTCAAGCAATAAAAAAATAATTGGAGATGAATAGAACTCAATTTATAAATTAGGTTAATTTAAGAACTTAAAGAAACAACAAATGCAGAAAAATCAAAATGTAGAGAAAAAATATGCTCAGAGTATCTATGAAGCCTCAGCTTTAATATTTCCTCAACTCAGAAATGTTTAGTTATGTTACTGTTTGAAAAGCAGAAAATGAAAAGGAGAGAAGAGCAAAGAAAAAAATATTTTTTGCTTTGGCCAGGTGATTCAGTTGCTTGGAGTATTGTCCCATACATGAAAGGGTTGTAGGTTCAATCTTTGGTCAGGGCACATACTTAGGTTGCAGGTTTGATCCCCAGTCAGGATGCATGCGATAGGCAACCGAACAATGTTTTTTCTCATGTTATGTTTCTCATTCTCTCTCTCAGTCTCTCTCTGTCCTCTCTTTTCCTCTCCTCTCCAAAGGGCAGGATTTCTTGGGTCCCCTCTTTCTCTATTATGCTGTAGGAAAACAAAGACTAGAGGTGATCTGAGTGAGGGACAGGATACTAAGGGTTAGAATGAAGCTTTTACCCTAGCTTCCTCCAAAATTTATTATTATAAACATTTTTAGATAAAATAAGTAAAACTTACTAAAAAAACATAAAAAGTAAAATGTGTAATGGAAGAGTTATATCACTTTATCAAAACTATCACTGTAGTATTTCACATCTGATGGCTAATCATATAAAAATGTATTAAAAGTTATTAAACATATGAAAATGAACAGACATACCATACAGTAGAAAAAGATTCAACTCTTGAGAATTTAAAAATACAATGGGAAAAATTAAATACATAAAAACACTAAGAGAACATATACAGAGGAGTTATTTAAATTAGTTCAATATATGTACTATAGTATATATGATGTTGACCACAAGCTGTGAAACTCCAGTGAGTCAATCAACTGTATAGATATAAAAAAAGAAGAAGAATGAGGAGTCCTAAGCAGGCTGAGACTGTGTTGACTCATGGTCAGACAGTAAATATTTCTGGCATTGTACACCATAAGATCTTTGTCACAACTGCTCAACTCTGTCATTGTAGCATGAAGACAGCCAGAGACAATATGAATGAGAATGACTGTATTTCAATAAAACTTAATTTATAAAAATAAAAAAAGAAATAAAGCTGCTTTTATTATTCTATCACATACTTTAAATTATTTACAAATTCCAAAGAGATACTTGAGTTTAAGAAAAAAGTCTGAAAAAGTATTCAACTTCATTCATACAAAGTGAGGTAAAACTTGTTATATATTTGGAAAATAAGTACAATAAAATTTCATAAAAATTTCTCTTGAACATTGGGGCTTAAGGTAAATTAAATTACAATTTTAATTATAAGAGGAAGAGAAATAGAAGATGTCATTATAGATTCTGAAGAGGATTCAAGATATTTTAAGGTTTATGCCATTGTGACCTGATATTGTCTAATTTTACTATGAAAGGTAAAACTTTCAATTTGTTTAATAAAAATATTTCATTAGCTATATTCTTGTACTTGTTTGATTTGATGTAAATCAAATGGCATTCCCACCTAACAAAAGGAAAACAGAACAAAAGTAAGAGCAATAAGGTTTTCCTATAACAATAACTGAGAAAAATCCGAGGAAAAAACTCAGTCAGTCAAAGGGCTGCAGAGGCAGTGGAGTATCAAATTGTAGAGAATAACTCTGAATCAACAGGCCTTGAATAACACTCACTTATTGGTGGTTAGCACTTGCACAAGTTATTTAAATACCTAGTATATTGTCCTGCAGTGGCTATTTCTAGATTTCACTGGTGGTGGGAAAAGATTTTCCTTTATTTTATTTAGTATTATTGTATATGTACATGTAGTGCACTCTGGCTATCACCACACTGTTTTCTGTGACTATGGGTTATGCATATATATTTTGAACAACCCCTTCACCTTTTTTCATCCAATACCCGTCACCCCTTCCATTCTGACAGATCTTTCTATTCCATGTATCCATGCCTCTGTTTCTGTTTTTTTTTATCCAATTTCACATATAAATGGGATCATATAGTATTTGTTAGAGCATATAGAAATATGCTCTAACTGGCATATTTCACTTAGCATACTAATCCCTAGGTTTATTCATGCTTACACAGAAGGTAAGGTTTCCTTCTTTATTATGCCTGTGCTGTTTTCCATAGTGTAAGTAAACCACATGTTTTTTTATCCATTCATCTTATGATGGGCACCTGGGCTGATTCCAGATATTGGCTGTCATAAATAATGCTGCAATGAATGTAGGAGTGCATATATTCTTTCAAATTGGTGTTTGGAATTCTTAGTATACATTCCTGGAAGTGGAATTGCTGGGTCAAAAGACAATTCCATTTTTAATTTTTTGAGGGAACTCCACATTGTTTTCCAAAGTGGCTTTACCAGTCTGTATTCGCACCAACAGTGCACTAGTGTTAGTGTTTTTCTACATCCTCATCATTGATTGTTGTTTGTTGATGTACAGATGGTAGCAATTCTGGCAGGTGTGAGGTGATGTCTCATTATGGTTTTAATTTGCATCTATCTGATGATTAGTGACATTGAATGTTTTTTCATATGTCAATTGGCCATCTGTATATTATCTTTGGAGAAGTGTCTATTCAGGTCATTTGCACATTTTTAATTAGACTGTGGCCCCTACTACTTTGTTGTTCTTTCTCAAAATTGCTGTGGCTATTCAGGGTCATTTATGGTTCCATATAAATTTTTGAAATGTTTGTTCTATATCTGTGAAATACATCATTGATATTTGATAGGGATTGTTTTGAATCTATAAATTGCTTTGGATAGTATGGACATTTTGATGATGTTAATTCTTCCAATCTGTGAACATGGATGCTTCCATTTATTTGTGTCCTCCTTAATATCTTTCTTCAGTGTTGTGTAGTTTTCTGAGCATATGTTTTTTTCCTCCTTGGTTAGGTTTATTCCTACGTATTTTATTTTTCTTGTTGAAAAATATTTCTATAATACATGTCTGGTATTTTATTGCCTATATTACATTCTAGGATTTAAAAAATACCTTGTGCATTTTTAGAGAAAGGGGAAGGAAAAGAGAATGAGAGTGAGAGAAACATCATTATGTGTTTCCTCTCTGTGCACCCCCTACTGGGGACCTGGCCCACAACCCAAGCATATGCCCTGGCTGGGAATTGAACAGGTGACCCTTTGTTTGGCAGCCCCTAGCTCAATTCACTGAGCCACACCAGCTAGGATCTTCTAGGATTTTTATGATTTTCAGTCTAACGTATAAGTCTTTTATTCATTTTGAGTTGATTCTTCTGTATGGTATAAGTTGGTGATCTACTATACCATGTCATCTGCGTATGACAGTTTTGTTTCCTCCTTTCCAATTTGGATGTATTAAATTTCTTGTTCTTGTCAGATTGTTCTGGGTGGTACTTCCAGTATTATATTAAATAAGAGTGGTGAAAATAGACATCCTTGTATTGTTCCTGACCTTAAGAGAAAGGTTTTTGCTTTTGCCCATTGTTTCTGATATTGGCTGTAGGTTCTTCATGCATGGCCTTTATTATGCTGAGATATGATCCCTTTATTCTCACTTTGCTGAGAGTTTTATCATACATGGGTGCTAGATTTTTATCAAATGCTTTTTCTTGCATTTATTGATATGATCATGATTTTAACTAACATTTTCATTATGTGATATATCACACGTATTGATTTGAGAATATTGTACCACTCTTGTATCCCCAGAATAAATTCCACTTGATCACAGTGTATGATGTTTTTAATGTATTGCTTAATTTGGTTTGCTAATATTTTTCTTATTTTTGTATATGTGTTCATCAAGAATAATTGCCTATAATTTTCTTTCTTTGCAGTGTCTTTATCTGGTTTTGGAATTACAATAATGTGGGTCTTGTAAAAAAAAATCTTAGAAGTCTTCCCTCCTCTTCAATTGTTTGGAATAGTTTGAGAATGATAACTGTTAATTCTTTGAAAGTTTGGTAAAATTCACTTGTGAAGCCATCCAAACCAAGACTTTTGTTTTGTGGGAGTTTCCTGATTACTGCTTCAATTTCTCTCTATTCAGGTTTTCTGATTCTTCCTGATTTAGTTTTGGAAGATCCTATGTTTCTACAAATGTATCCATTTTGCCCAGGTTGTCCAATTTGTTCATAGCTGTTTTCTTACAATCCTTTGTATTTCTGTGACTTCAGTTGTCCCTTCTCTTCTTTTATTTCTGATTTTATTTATTTGGTCCTCTCTGTTTTTTCTTGATATATCTGGTTAAACTTTCATCAGTCTTTTTTATCTTTTCAAAGAACCAGCTCTTGGTTTTATTGATCTTTTGTATTTTGTATTTGAACAGAATGAAGTTCTGTTTTAATCTTTATTATTTCCTTTTTTCTGCTTTCTCTGGGCTTTGATTTTTTTCTTTGTTTCTTTTTTTTTTTTAAAGGTTTGGTGTTAGATTGTTTATTTGAGATTTTTCTTTCTTCTTGACTTAGGCCGGTAATGTTATGGACTTTCCTCTTATGACTGCTTTTATTGTATACCATAAAATTTTTGTTGTTGTGTGTTCATTTTCACTTATTTCCAGGTAATTTTTTACATTTTTTCCTTGACATCATTGTTTAATTTCTTGTTTAATAATATGGCATTTAGCTTTCATGTGTTTGATTTTTGTATTTTTATTTTAGTTGATTTCTAGTTTATGCCATTGTAGTCTGAAAAGATGCTTGATATCATTTCAATTTACTTGAATTTGTAAAGACATATTTTGTGCCCTAGCATGTCTATCTTTGAGAATGTTCCATGTACACTTAGGAGGAATGTTATGTTCTTCTGCTTCTGGATCAAATGTTTTGTAAATATCAATGAAATCCATCCTATCTATTATATTGTTTAAAGTCATTGAGATTTGTTGTTTTTTTATTTTGAAGATTTGTCCACTTTCAACAATGGGAGGTTAAAATTTTCTACTATGACTGTACTGCTGTTGATGTCTCCCTTAAAGTCCATAAAAATTTTCTTTATATATTTATGTGCCTTTTTATTGGGATTATATAAATGGTTTATCCTCTGGTTAGATCAATCCATTTAGTATTACGTAGTGATTTTCTTTGTTTCTTGTTATGGTCTTTGTTTTGAAGTCTATTTTTTCAGGTATAAGTTTTGCTACCCTAGTTTTTGTTTGTTTGTTTTCACTTGCATGTAATATTGTTTTCCATCCTTTCACTTTTAGCCTGTATGAATCTTTTGCCCTGAGGTAGATCTCTTGTAGATATCATATATATGGGTCATTTTTTTTTTATATATATTAAGCTACCCCATGACCTTTGATTTGAGTATTTGAGCCATTTACATGTAAGGTTATTATTGATAGGTACTTATTTATTGTTATTTTTTCTTTATACCTATATTTCTCTATCTCTCTCTTTTTCCTCTTCATCTCCTCCTCCTCCTCCTCTTTCTTCTTCTTCTTCTTCTTCTTCTTCTTCTTCTTCTTCTTCTTCTTCTTCTTCTTCTTCCTTATTTGCCTTTTATTTCTTCTTTACTTCTTCCCCTTCTCCTCCTCTTCCTATCCCTCCTCTTCCTCCTCCTTCTTCACAGTCCCTTTAACATTTCTTGCAATATTAGTTTGATTATAATGAACTGCTTTAGCGTTCTTTATTAGTTTTTTTTGTTGTTGTTAATTTTTGACTAGGAAACTATTTCACCTTCAATTTTAAATGATAGCATTGCTGCATAGAGTAGTCTTGGTGGCAGGTTCTTGTTTTTCATCACTTTGAATAATTCATAACAATCCCTTCTGGCCTGAAGAATTTCTGTTGAAAATCTGCTGATGGCCTTATTGGAGCTTCCTTGTGGGTAACTAATTGTTTTCCTCTTGTTTCCTTCAAGATTCTCTCTTTGTCTTTAACCTTTACCTGTGCACATCACATCAGTACCCCTTTAACCTCAGTTTTACTGTTGAGGCCTGCTAATTGAACTACAACTTAAACTCTTACTTGTATGTGGGGACAGTGACCTCCTCCAACTATTGGAAGGCATTATTCTGTCAATGAATAACCATTCCAAAGGAAAATTAACCTACCACTCCAATGTCAGGAGTTCTCCCCAATGTCTTAAAAGTACCTCTTTTGTTTGATGGATGGTTCAGTTTCTCAAATGAATATACAACTTTTTCCTTTCAGTATTTCAAATGCTTGTTAGACCTCGGTTTTAAGTAAATACAAAACCCAGCTTTCTCTTTATCAGAACAATGACTTTAAACTCAGCAAGAGATTTGAATAATAATAAATTATAGATTTATAATAAATCTATAGATTTATTATAATATAAAATAAATAATAGATTTATCATTTTCCTCATACAGGGTGGAGCAAAATTAGGTTTACAGTTGTTGGAATAGAAAATAATACAAAATTAATAAATAATAATACAAGAATAAATTATGTGTTTCACTTGCAACTATAAACCTACTTTTACCATATCCTGTGTAGATATAGAACTATATATTTTTATGTTATTAAACTTAAATATTTCTACAAATATGGAACACATGTCATTATTTTAAACAGAACATTTAATCAATCCAGATATGCCATTCCTTCAGATGACATTTAATAATATACCAGTCCTTTATTTTATTTATTTTTCTTAAAAGCTTCTGATCATTATGAACTTATTTTGCCTAACTAAATCTTCTTAGTATGATCACAGGAGAAACACTCTACAGATGAGTAAATAATAGTATAACACGGGGTGGGAGAAAGATGGAGGCGTGGTAGGAGGGAGCAGATTTCCTTTCCCCTTATGCATGGGAGAGAAACTGGCTGATCTGAGGAGGAACAGAGCAAGGGGCCAACAATATCACAACATTTATGAGAATAGGACATCAAAAATGATAGCGGACACTGAAAAACCAGATGGTAAGGAGACTGCTTCAGGATAAGAAGGGCTCAGGGATCAGGGCGGGGAGCAGGGAGGTTGCAGGCCCCAGGCCCAGTGCTCCCTGGTCTACCTCAGGGAACTCAGGAGAGAGTTGGGTCATCTGCTCCCACCCCAGCCAAATAAGGATTGAGCAGCACCGGCTGAGGACTTGTTGCTTCAAGGCACAAAGAGGGGAGCGAGGACTGATAGACAATCACACAGGGGCTGCGAGGACCTACACGTAGCCCTGGGAAGAGTGAGTGCCCCAGCCTGCAAGACCAAGGGTGACCTGGCTGTGTGCCCACACCGCCAACCCAGAGATACTGTGGTTTTGTGGAAGACCCAGACCCCACCACCCTGAACAAGGAAAGGGCACTGGTGCTCACAGGACCCTGGAGCCCATGGCGGTGAACTTGTAGGAAGTGCGGGCCCCCTCAAGATCCCCAGAGCTTACACCATGAAGTGCACACTCCCTTGGGTTCCTGGGGCTTACACCATGAAGTGCGAGCCCCCTTGGAACCCCGGGGACTTACACCATGAATCCAGAAAAGACTTGGGCGTTCTGCAGGATCCTGGAGCCAGGGAACCCACACAGGTGAGCTCCAGTGAACGTGCTTCAGAGTGCCTAGACCCACACCCAGGGCCCTTCAGAGAGGCACCAGATTGGCTCTGGGGAGAGCAGGCAGCTAGCCCTGGGGACAGCACTCTAGAGTCTGACTGAATTCTGATTTGGAAGGGTGAAAAGCATTCCAATCTCCCCTCAGCCTGCTGAAGCCAGCAAGACCAGAAAAACTGTTTTGGCCAGTTAGAAACCAACATGAGGGTTTTTGTTGTTGTCGTTGTCATTGTTGTGGTTTTTTTGCTTTGTATTGTTTTGGGTTTTGTTGTTGTTTGATTTTATCTTTTTTAAGTAACATTGTTATTTTTTAATTATTATTTTTATATCTCTCAATTCCTTATGTTTCTCTTCCTTTCATCCTAGTGATATTCCTTCCTTTCCAAATTTATCTCTCCTTCATTCCATCTTCTGCTTTTTTTCCGAAACTGAAAGTTACTGCAAATTTGTATTATCTTTTTTTCATTATTCTTACATTTTTTATTTTAATAGTATTTTGGTATTACTCTTCTTTCTGTATAGTCTTCTTTGCTTGGCTGGTTATATTGTATCATTTGATAGGTTTCCCCTGTTATGTTATTCATAGTGTATTATTAATTTACTATCCTTCACTTGTGTTCCATTAGTACACTACCCAAGGTTCTATACTGCCTATTCTTGTTATCTAGATCCCATAAATTCTGCCATATGATTGTTGATCTAATACTACTGTAAATAAGACCTATTCAATACAATTGTAAATATTACAAAACACCCCTTGCAGATCTCACCCCACTTCGAGGTTTCCCAAACTCTATTATTCTAGTGGTTAACTCTATTCTCTTACACACTACTCCTATTTACTATTCTTTACTCCCACCCTACCTCAGAATCTGACCTCCTACAGCCTCAATGCTTTCTAGATCCAACTCAAAATCCTTTCCTGCCCAATACGAGTATTATCTTCTTTCCATCCTTTCTAAAACATGGCTAGTGGGGTGGAATATCACGGTTAACAGTATACGTAGCCAAATGATCTCCTATCTCTTCTCTACTGGCTGCTACTATAAATGTCATAGAATACTCTCTTGCTGTCTTAAACCATTTTGCCATACTCCTCCAACTGATCACAAAAAGAGTAGAGGGAAGGTGTGAACACCAAGATACCCAAAGGAGACTGTACCACTGAATCGCACAGGTATTCTATGACAGAAGTTCACACCATAAACCGAGGGAACCAGAACAGATCAATTTAAGAAACAGAGGCTAACAAGAAGAGTCTCATGAACAATGAGAAGACAAAGAAACAAACTGCAAATGAAGGGAAAGGAGGAAGCTCAGAAAGGATGCTAAATGAAATAGAGGCAACTCAACTATCAGATATTGAGTTCAAAGAAATGATTATCAGGAAGCTTAATGAGCTCACAATGAGCTACCATAAACTACAAGGAAGCTACAATGAACTCACTGCTAACTATATCAACATGAAAAAGGAAATAGAAACTATCAACAAAGGCCAAGAGGAAATGAAGAACACAATTTCTGAACGGAAGAACACTGTAGAAGGAATGAAAAGCACAATCAATGAAGCAGAAGATCAGATTAGCGAATCGTAGGACAAAGTTAAAAAAAAATACCCAGAAAGAGCAAGAAAAGGAAAACAGGCTCAGAAAGAATGAACAGGGATTAAGAGAAATACAAAACAATATGAAACATAATAATATCCATATAATAGGTATACCAGAAGGAGAAGAAGAACAGCAAGGGATAGAAAACCTACTTGAAAAAGTAGTGATGGAAAACTTCCCTAATTTGATGAGAGAAACAGTCACACAAATCCAGGAAACACAAAGAGTCCCAATCAAGAGGAACCCAAAGAGGCCAACCTCATGACACATCATAATTAAAATGGCAAGATTTCAAGACAAAGAGAGAATATTAAAGGCAGCAAGGGAGAAACAGGAAGTAACATACAAGGGAGCCCCAATAAGACTAACAGCTGACTTCTCAATGGAAATACTCCAAGCCAGAAGAGAATGGCAAGAAATATTCCAAGTAATGAGAACCAGAGGTCTGCAACCAAGGCTATTTTACTCAGGAAAGCTCTCAATCAAGATAGAGGGCCAAATAAGAAGCTTCCCAGACAAAAGAAGTCTAAAATAACACACCTCAACCAAACCAGCTTTTCTAGAGATGCCAAAGGGACTGCTTTAAGGAAAGGAAGGAAAAGGGAGGGAGGGAGGGAGAGAGAGAGAGAGAGAGAGAGGAACACAGGTGTGAAAAAGGCAATGAATAAGTAGCTACGAATAATAACCTTAAATATAAATGGATTAAATGCTCCAATTAAAAGACACAGAATAGCTGAATGGAAGAGAAAACATGACCTACACATATGATACCTACAAAAGACACACCTCAGGTTGAAAGACCTGCACAGGCTGAAAGTGAAGGGATGGAAACAAATTTTCCAAGCCAACAAACAGGTGATAAAAGCCAGGGTAGCAATACTCATATGAGAAAAAATAGACATCCAAAAAAGGGTCATAAAGAGAGACCCAGAAAGTCACTTCATAATACTCAAGGGAAGAATCCACCAAGAAGACATAAACATTGTAAATATATATGAACACAACATAGGAGCACCAAATACGTAAAGAAAATCTTAGAGGACTTCAAGAAAGATATTGAAAGTAACAAAATCATAGTAGATGACTTTAACACCCCTCTGTCAAAAATTGACAGATCTTCCAAACAGAATATTAACAAAGATATTGTGGCCCTGAAAAATGCCTTAGAGGAGATGGACTTAACTGATATATACAAAGCCCTCCATCCCAAAGAAGCTAAATACACATTCTTCTCAAATGCACTGGAACATTTTCAAAGATAGATCACATGATAGGACACAAAACAAGCCTCAACAAATTCAAGAAAATTTAAATCATACCAAGCATTTTCTCAGATTACAAGGGAGTGATACTAGAAACCAACTCCAAGGAGAAAAACCCAAAACACTCAAAATCATGGAGATTAAATAGCATGCTATTAAACAATGAATGGGTCAAGAATGAAATTAGCAAAGAAATAAAAAAGTTTCTGGAAACAAATGAAAATGAGCTCACAACAACCCAAAACCTATGGGACACAGCAAAGGCAGTCTTAAGAGGGAAGTTCATAGTGATACAGGCATACCTACATCATATAAACTAAGTCAAAAATCACATGATCATATCAATAGATGCAGAAAAAGCATTTGAAAAGGTACAGCACCCATTTATAATACAAACACTCATAGTGATACAGGCATACCTGTATCACTATGAACTACATACTATGTTTGGTTTTTCAAACAAATAACCTAACCTTACATCTACAAGAAGTCAAGAAACAACAACAAAGACAGCCAAGAGCAAGTAGAAGGAAGGACATGACCAAGATCCGAGCAGAATTAAATGACATAGAGACTAAAAGCATAATTCTAAGGATCAATGAATCCAGGAGTTGGTTCTTTGAAAACATAAATAAAATTGACAAGCCTTTAAATAGATGCTTCAAGAAAAAAGAGAGAAGACCCAAATAAACACAATCAGAAATGAAAGAGGAGAGGTTACAATTGATGCCACAGAAATGCAAAGGATTGTTAGAAATTACTACGAATAACTGTATGCCAAAAAATTTGAAAACCTAGGTGAAATGGACAGATTTCTAGAAAAAATATAACCTTCCAAAACTCAATGAAGAAGAAGCAGAAAGCCTGAACAGACCAATAACAGCAAAGGAAATTGAAGCAGTAATCAAAAAACTCCGAACACACAAAAGCGCTGGACCAGACAGTTTCACAGGAGAATTTTACAAAGCTTTTAAGGAAGAGCTAACCCCTATCCTTCACAGACTATTCCAAAAAATCCAAAAAGTTGGAAGACCCCCAAACTCTTTTTATGAGGCCAACATCATCCTAATCCAAAAACCAGATAAAGATACAACAAAGAAAGAAAACTTTAAGCCAATATTGCTGATGAACATAGACGCTAAAATCCTCAACAAAATATTGCCAAACTGCATCCAACAATACATTGAAAAGGTCATACACCATGACCAAGTGGGATTCATTCCAGGGATGCAAAGATGGTACACTAGTCGCAAATCAGTAAATGTAATACATCACATAAACAAAGACAAAAATCACATGATCATATCAATAGATGCAGAAAAAGCATTTGATAAGGTACAGCATCCATTTATAATAAAAACACTCAGCAAAGAGGGAATAGAGGGAGCATTCCTCATCATAATATAGGCCATGTATGAGAGACCTACAGCCAGCATCATACTCAATGGGCAAAAACTAAAATCTCTTCCACTAAGATCAGGAACAATACAAGGCTGTCCACTTTCACCACTTCTATTCAACATAGTACTGGAAGTCTTAGCCACAGCAATCAGACAAGGAAAAAAAATAAAAGGCATCCAAATCAGAAAGGAGGAAAAAAACTGTCACTGTTTGTAGATGACATAATAGTGTACATAGAAAATCCTAAAGACTCGGCCAAAAAACTGCTTGCCCTAATAAATGAATTTGGCAAAACAGTGGGACACAAAGTCAATATCCAGAAATCAAAGGCATTTCTGTACTCCATCAATGAAACAGCAGAAACAGAAATCATGGAAAAAATCCCATTTGATATAGCAAAAAGTAAAATAAAATGTCTAGGAATAAACCTAACCAAAGAAGTAAAAGACCTGTATTCAGAAAACTACATAACACTGAGGAAAGAATCAAGGTAGACACAAACAAATGGAAACATATACTGTGTTCATGGATTCGAAGAATTAACATCATCAAAATGTCCATACTACCAAAGGCAATTTACACATTCAATGCAATACCTATTAAAGTACCAATAACATATGTCACAGACATAGAACAAACACTTTAAAAATTTATATGGAATCATAAATGACCCTGAATGGGTGCTGCAATTTTGAGAAAGAAGAGTAAAGTAGGAGGGATCACAATACCTGATACTAAACTGTATTACAAAGCCACTGTTATCAAAACAACCTGGTACTGGCATAAAAACAGGCACATGGACCAATGGAGTAAAACATAGAGCCCAGAAATAACCCCAGTATCTATGGTCAATTAATATTTGGCAAAAGGGGCAGCAACATAAAATGGAGTAAAAATAGCCTCTTCAACAAATGGTGTTGGGAGAACTGGACAGCTACATGCAAAAAAATGAAACTCGAGCACCAACTTACACCTTACACAAAAATAAATTCAAGGTGGATAAAAGACTTAAATATAAGCCGTTACACCATTAAAATCCTAGAGGAGAACATAGGTAGGGATATCTCTGATATTTTATGCAGAAACATTTTTACTGACATGTTCCCTAGAGCAAGGGACATAAAGTAAAGAATAAACAAATGGGACCTCATCAAAATAAAAAGGTCCTGCATAGCTAAATAAAACAGTATTAAAATCAAAAGAGAACCAACTGTATGGGAAAACATATTTGCCAATGATACCTCAGACAAGGGTTTAATATCCAAAATATATAAAGAACTTACATGACTCCAGTCTAAGAAGACCAGCAACACAATTAAAAAATGGGCAGAAGACTTGAACAGACACTTCTCCAAGGAGGACATACAGAGGATCTAGAGACACATGAAAAGATGTTCAATATCGCTAGCTATCAGAGAGATGCAAATTAAACCAACAATAAGAAACCACTTCACACCCATCAGAATGGCCATCAAAAACAAAGCAACAAACAACAAGTGTTGGAGAGGTTGTGGAGAGAAGGGGACACAGTGCACTGTTGGTGGGATTGCAGACTGGTACAACCACTGTGGAAAACAGTATGGAACTTCTTCAGAAAACTAAAAATGGATCTGCCTTTTGACCCAGCCATTCCACTGCTAGGATTATATCCTAAGAACCCTGAAACACCAATACAAAAGAACCTCTGCACCCCAATGTTCATAGCAGCACAATTTACAATAGCTAAATGCTGGAAGCAACCTAGATGCCCATCTGTAAATGAATGGATCAAAAAACTATGATACATTTACACAATGGAATTCTATGCATCAAAAAGAAAGAAGTAGCTCTGACCCTTTGCAACAGCATGGATAGAGCTGGAAAGCATTATGCTAAGCAAAATAAGCCAGGCAGTGAAAGACAAATACCATATGATCTCACCTTTGACAGGAACCTAAACAACAAAACAAAAAAAAAACAAGCAAAATATAACCAAAGACACTGAAATACAGGACAGGCTGACAGTGACCAGAGGGGAGAGAGGAGGGAATTTCAGGGTAGGATGGGAAGGGTTTACAGGGACAAATATAAAGGACACATGGACAAAAACTAGGGGGGTGGAAATGGGAGGCAGGTGGAGAGGGATGGGTGGATGGGCTGGAATGGGAATAAAAGGTAGAAAACTGTACTTGAGCAATAACTAAAAGGAAAAAAAAGAAAAAACACTATAACACAATAGTTAATAGCAGTGGATGTTTTGGACCCAGAGTAATCTATGTGCATAATATGTGTGGGATCTTAATTCACTTAAATAAGCAAGTTAATTAATGTTTGTAAACCTCAGTTTTCTCTTCTCTAAAATGGAAGACACAGGCCCTAGCGACTTTCAGACAAATACCTTAAAACAGAACTTTGCACAATTTGTACCTGCTTTGCCACCAGAAACAAAGATTTGACAAGGGCAAAAGTGGTGGCAAAGGGTAGCAGTAGAAGTGGTAGCAGTGGTAAGGACAAAAACAGTTTTTAATTCTCAGTAATTTAAAGACTAGGTCATTCAGTTAATGATTTTTATAAAATTAGCTTTAGGCAAATTGGTCATTTTGCCAATTGGCTTTTAGCAGAAGAGTTGTCAGCTTATTTGATTTCTGTGAAATATTGTATGCAAACTCATTCCTATCTAAAGTAATGTTTGAAATTAGTGGACAATTCTCCTCTTAAAAGATATAATCAGTGGCCTCAAGATGATTGAGATTTAATAAAAATAATACATGTCAGTAGTGACAGTTCTCGGGGCTATGACAAAAGAACAAGAGGTATATGTTTCCTTTGGTTATCAGCAACCAGTTTTGAGGGGAAGGCTTTCTCACTTGTACCTAAATGCTTGCTTATTTATTTATTTATTTATTATTTATTTAATTTTTTTATTGTTGTTCAAGTACAGTTGTCTCCATGTCCCCACCACCACACACCCCCTCTCATGGGAGCCTCCTTTCAAGGAGATTAGCTGACAAAGTTGCATGAATTGTGCCACATATGTGATAGGGTCATAGCCAATTACTCTCTACATTTTGACCACTTTCTTACTTAATACTAACTTCTACCATCAAATGAATTATGTTAGTATCTATTATAATATTAAGATAGTCAAAATAAAGGACGAACATCATTTATACTAAAACTAAATAACCAGTCTATTGTCCATTTTCACTCCTGTGCTTTGCTCTTATCATGTTCCCAAATTAGCTATTTTAAGCAACTAATTTCTGAGGTTAAAGTGTTAGAGAAAATTTGAAGGGGGAAATAATTTTCAGGTTAAAAATATTCAGTGTCCACTATAGTGAATTTTTGTTTTGCTTTCTGAAAAGTTATTCCATCTCATTCTCTGAATATTCTGTGTTCTCTCCTGAAAGACACACATCTTGGTACCAAGTTTCTTGTTTTCTCAAAAAAGTACACAGTTACTAGTTTTCCACTTGTAACGATAACAGGAGAAATTGAAATACTCATATACTATCACCATCAGGAGATAAGCTTGAGGTTCACAAAGAAATTATGATGAAACATCCATATAACTTCCCACAGAAAGAATCACTCTTAACTAATGTGGAGGGTGTTTGAAATTCCTAAGTCCAGCTTTGAGACAAATGAATTTTTAGTAAAATGATATCAGAGATATTTCAAAACAAATGATGTCTAAACAACATTGCCATGTTATTAGGAGGAATATACATTCTTTATGTAGAAATATATTGATGGTAAATATGTACTTGGGTAAACAAAAATAAATAGCCTTCAACCCTTATTGAAAGAGGCAGACAGAACAGATTGCACATATTTTCTTTAAAGTAAATTGTTATATTGCTATGCATAAATAGAATATATAGATATATGTCTTTTGTGGTCAGATATGACTTCTGTCATTTAAGGATAGGTCTTAAGGGACCTAGAATAGAGCTATGGTATCCTGGTAGTAAAATACAAGCTGAAATTAAGTTCTGTCCCATATTCCTGGCTGGTTAGCTCTGTTTGTTACATCTTCATCCAGATGTGCCAAGATTGTGGGTTTAATTCCTATTCAGGGCACATACAAGAGCCAACCAATAAATGCACAGGTGGGTAGAATAACAAATCCATGTTTCCATCTCTCCCTCCTTTCCTCTCTCTCTCTAAAATCAATAAATTAAAAGTATATTTTAAGAAATTCCACTGCATATGCCAAACAGTTTTTCTACTTCTCTAAATTTATTTCTATTTTGATACCTTTTGATAAAGTCCTGTCTAAATTCCTTAGTTCAACTGCACTGTAGGTTATAAAAAACACTGTGATCAAAATGGAATAGTCGTAAAAGTACCACATTTATTTCTCAGAACACAATTAGGATCACGGTACAAATTACAATTACAATAGAGACAAATATTGTGAAATTCCCCCAACAAAGACACAGAATTCACCTGCCCTTCTCTGACAACTGATTTAACTTTTTATATCAACCATGGTGTAGGGTAAACAGAGGCAGCCTGGCTTCCTCACCCAGGTATCTGGGTAACTAAGGGATGCAGTTTCCCATAACTTTGAATGGTCCTGATAAGTAGGGTTCTCATACCCTTGAGACTAGGTCAAATAAATGGTTCTCATAACATTAAGTGGGTTCTCATGCTCAAAATCATTCTGTTATACAAATCTTGGCTTTCTACCAGCTTCGTTTGTCTCTAGTACTTAAGAGGATAGAGGATCCTCACTGGACCCATGCAGCTTGCAGTGTGCATGGTTTGCCCCCCCTTGCATAAGGGCATGTCAAGCAACCCCATGACTCCGCACATTTTCTCCCATCTACCAGAATCTAGAGTGGACCTGCCAGGACTCGACAGGCTGCAACACACATGGAAAACTTTGTTTTCTTTTTTTTTTTTACATAAAAAATGTTGTTATTCTTGAGTCACAATGCCATGGAAGTGTACAACTACAGAAAGTTTCTTAAACAGAAACATCAGGGCACTATGATTCAGCATATCTACAGTTTATTTGGACATACACAATGACATAATTGAAGAAAAATTCCTCTACTATTTGTTAGTGGATAAAGAACTACTATGGCTAAATAATGGCTATTTTTTTAAAAGGTAGTCATTTCAAATATTGTAAAATAACAAATAAAAAGCTTTGTATGAGTCCATCAGGGTTTGGAGGTAACTTAAATGTTATTTTTCAATTACATTATTAGAAAAGAAAGTCAAGTTTCAATGCAGTTATTCCATTATGATAAATGAGAGCTAGAGTTACATTTGCTCTGGCCAAGCTCTCTTAAGAAGTAATTGTTTGATGAATTATAAATTACTATAAATTTCTCTATAATTAATACTTGAGGATACAAAATTGTATGTATTCACTATATTCAGGTAAATTACAGCATATCGTATATAAATTACCCTTTCTGTTATTGTTTGTGAGAGGAAAGAAAAAACAGCTAAAGTCTTGCTATACTGGGTTTTTAACTCTACTGGCTATGCAAGCATGAACAGATTTTTTAATGAAATAAAAACAAAATAGGCATTTTCTGGTCTAAGGAGATATTTCTATCAAAATAAATTCCCCAATTGGAGGTATTACAAGGCTCATGCTAAGAATTACAATAGTGCTTTATGTATTTTCAGAGGCATTGCAATATGTCAGTAATACATGAACTTTGAGAGCCAAGCCTACAGCTGCAGCAAATGTTCTAACAACTGTATTCTTCACTTCTAATCAGAGAGGCACCCAGGAGCTCTCAAAACAAGCAGCATGAATAAAGGCTTGAGGGGAAAGAGAAGTTGGCAACAGTGGAGTCTCCTACTGCTTAAAATAACAAGTGCTTTCAGTGGGTCGGGTTTTATTATGTTCTATAATGTCTCAGGTTTTGTTACTTCAGAAATATAGGAGTATTTTTGCAGGTAAATTTTATGCAGGCTATTCACAAAATATGCTGTCTAATTTATGAAATATCACAATAAAGACAATTTTAATAAGTATAGTAGTATTTTTCATCTGATTGACTACCCAGCCCTAATTACTTCTGAGTATTGGTGTAAAGATCAAAGGAGACAAAATTTATTCAAACCCTTAGTAAACCTTTTAGAAATACGGTCAAAATGAGAACTAGTTAGACATCAGTATGATGATATTGGTAGATGAGTAGTCCCTGCAAGGGACACAGAAGAGATTCTGAGTGCTCATAACATTCTGTTTCTTTATCTTAAGGCTGATTACGTGAGTAGGTTTAGTTTGTAAGAAGTCAGTAGATGTGTACAAACATGTGCACATTTTATGTATTTTACTTTTCAGTGGTTTTCTTAAAAAACATTGTTAATTACATGAGATAATATGCTTCAATTGCATTAAACTCAAATGCTTAAAGGGTCTCTTCAAGACATATAAATAAATACAAAGGCTTGGCTGGGCTCCTTTGAATAGATGAGCTAATGTCCCATCTAAAGAGACATATTTCTCAACTCCATCCTTTGTTGTGGGTGTTGGACTCAGACTCACAGGTCCTGTGGTGCTAGACTTTAAAGTTTAGATTTTACATATAAAAATAATTATTTTTAAATGTCAGCAACCCTAAATATTTAAAGCTCTCTGAACCTTTCGGGGCACAGAAGCTGGCTGCTCTTACCCTCAGTGTTTTCAGTACTGATAGTTTCATGGTGAAAGTTATCAAGTGTGATGTGGTAAAAAGGGGTAGAATTAGGCCTTACTCCCATTAGTCAGTTCCACAGAATTTCTTGGAGAATATTGCCCAATCTCTTTGTAAATGGTTCTGCCAATTTTACAATAAATGGAAAATCTTTGTATATAGGCTTATGGGTTACTGCTGGACAAGAAGACATGACAGATGATACTAAACAATACCATATCTTATCCACAAACAGGTATATTTTTTACTTGATTTTCTTGTGAATATCATTTGGAAGTATCATGCAAAGGGTTATTGTACAAAGGGATATTGTGAAGTGGGACATCATTATTTCAACAGCCCCTTCATTCTAATGAGAAATAAACTTGATTTTTGAAATAAGGATGTGATTTAGAAACTAGAAAAATTGAAAAGCTGATTTTGTAGTTTATTCAGGGCTTAGTTATGACAAAGGGGGTCAGTGCAATGTTTGATCTTCATACAGAGAGACCTCAGGATCATGCATGAAGAAACTAGTAAGACAGATCTTTCCCATCCCTGCAGAAATCAAAAAGATATATTCTCTATAACTGTTAATGTCAGAGTCCCACCCTTTCCTGATCTACCACTCCCAGACCCTCTTTATACATCACTCAAAGTGATGGAACTTTCCACACTCAATGCCAATTTTTGATTATCTTAATTTTCCATTAAACTATTATGTACCAACCAATAATTTTAATGTTTTATTTATTAAAGGTGTGAGAGTTTGAACTTTTACAACTATTATAATAATTCTTTGAAGATAAGCCTATATGGAAAATAAAAACTAACACATTATGGCCTAATAAAATAACCTGCTTTATATCTTTTTTTATTTTTACCATTTCTATCTCTTTTTTAAAATATATTTTATTACTTACACAATTACAGTTTTCCCAATTTTTCCCCTTTGTCCCCTCTCTACCCAGTACCTCCATTCTCTCCAGCAATCACCACCCTCTTAGTTTATGTCCATGGGTCATGCATGTAAGTTCTATGGCTACTCAATTTTCTATATCATTCTTAACATTGCCCTGTCTATTCTGTACCTGTCATTTGTACTTCTTAATCCCTGCACCTTCCCCTATTCTCCCTCTTCCTCTTCCAATCTGATAACCCTCCAAATGAGCTCCATATCTATGATTCTGTTTCTGTTTACTTGTTTGCTTAGTTTGTTTTTTAGATTCAATTGTTGATAGTTGTGAATTTATTGGCATTTTAATGTTCATATTTTTAGTATTCTTTTTCTGAAATGAGTCCCTTTAACATTCCATATACTAATGGCTTGGTGTCAATGAACTCCTTTAGTTTTATCTTGTCTAGGAAGCACTTTATCTGCCCTGCAATTCTAAATTATAGCTTTGCTGGATAGGGTATTCTAGGTTGTAAGTCCTTACTTTTCATCACTTTGAATATTTCTTGCCAGTCCCTTGTGTACTTTTCTACAACAGGCCACACTACTAAGACTGGGAGTCAAAGCACCTTTACCTAACACGGAGAAAAAACACAGTGAGGCTGCTAGAATGAAGAGACAAAAAAATGTGGCCCAAGTGAAAAGAACAGAACAAAACTCCAGAAAAAGAACTACACAAAATGGAAATAAGAAAGCTATCAGCTGCAGAGTTCAAAACATGGGTTACCAAGATTCTCTAGGAACTCACTGGGTACTTAACAGCATAAAAAAGACCCAGGCAAAAATGAAGGTTACATTAAGTGAAGTAAAGAAAAATCTATAGGGAACCAACAATGGGTGGGATGAAGCTGAGAATCAAATCAACGATTTGGGACATAGGAAGAAAAAAGCATTCACTCAGAACAGTAAGAAGGAAAAAAATTAAAAAAAAAAAAACAAGGATAGGCTAAGAAGCCTCTGACACATCTTCAAACGTATCAACATCCAAATCATAGGGGTCATAGAAAAAGAAGAGGGAAAGCAAGAAATTGAAAACTCATTTGAAAAATAATGAAAGAAAACATCCCTAATTTGATGAATGAAATAGATATACATGTCCAGAAACAAAGAGAGTCCCAAAGAAGATGGACCTAAAGAGGACCACACCAAGACAATCATAATTAAAATGACAAAGGTTAAAGGTAAAGAAAGCAGCATGAGAAAAACTGCAAGTTGAAGACAAAAGCATCAAGAGAAAAGCAGAAATTTGCCTATAAAGGGGTTCCCATAAGACTGTCAGCTAATTTCTTTATCAGGCTTTATATCTTAATTACAGTAATGTTTGAGAAGAGGTAAACATTTCAGACTTTCTTCTCTAGTTATACCCTTTTCCCTTCCCTTTCCTTTAATAAAAAAGAGAATGGTTAAAGAGGACTATAGAGAGTTTATTCAAGTTCTCTTCCTTACCTCCCTTTAAGACTAAAGTGACCCTCATTACATTTGACAAATATATATCTACTGTTAAATAACAACACATTGCCTATATATAAAACAACAAAGATGTATTTTATTCATGATATCTCTCACTTTGTACTTGACTGTAATAAAAATTTTGAATTTTTTAATTTTTTGAAAGTGTGCATTTTATACCTAAAGTAATATAAAATGTCACAAAAATCTTTGATGTACAGACTTTTTTTACTTTAGCCAAAGTGTCTTTACAAAATGAATCAATGAGGAACATCCAGCAAGAACAGCTTTGCTGTTCCCTTAGGGGAGCTGAATTTCTGATATTTCTGCTCAGAAACAGTTCTTCCCAAGTCATATGGAGGAGTTCCTGAAAAAAGAGTGAGTGAGAATCCCTCCTATACTGTGAAATTAGTAAAAAAAAAAAAAAAAAAAAAAAAAAAGTCATCTGAAGCATTGGAGCCTATGAAAATACCAAGTGTGTACTTGGTCAAAAGGGAGTCAAAGTAGTTAAGCATATGAAGAAGTATCTGCCATGGGATCCTGTTTGCAAAAGCAGAAAAAATAATGTTTAAAGTACAAAAAAAACCTGTTAGAAAATAATAAGATATGACTATACAGGCTTTTACAGTAAAGACAGTAAACCCTAATAATAATAGGAACAACAAGCTAACTTTGGGTTACTGCTGAAAGAAGTCTGTAAGCTTCTGAAACATGCAAAGTAAGAGAGATCGAAGTATTCCCAAGAGAAACAAAAGCCAAGTTAGACTGAGCAACAAAGACAGCATGGAGGCATGTTAGAAGATGGCAAACCACAGACAAAAGAGGTTAGATGTAGCCTGAGATGCATTCTGAGTAAAGCTACTAAAACATTATAAATCCACTGTTAAGAATACACTGATTTAAAGAAAGTCATTTTTACACTTACTATTTACAAACCTCTTGTTCCCAAAACTATTTGGTGCTACTAAAATTCTTGTATTTATAAATATTACCATATTTATTTATAGTTTGTTGTAGATTTAAAATGAGATGGAAACCTGGTTAAAATATTCATACACATTGAGGTAGTTGTTCACAATTCATTTATTTTTTAAATCTTGGAAACTATTTGAAGGTCGTATACTTACATTGAGCAGACTCCTGAGCATCTTCTGGCTGAGATAGAATAAATGAAAGTATTGTGTCCTCATGCAATGGGTATAGACAATGGCATCAGAAGATCTTGATAAAAATCTGACTCAGTTATTAACAAGCTGTGTGACAATGTACAGACGATTATTTTTGAAACTTTGACTTTTCACCATTAAAACAGATAAAGAAATGTTACCTGTACTACTTATCTCACAGTTGTATTTTAGTATCAAATAAGATAATATAAATTTAAAACATAAAATGCCATACAAAGTTTATTAGATCCATTGGTGGAAAGGTTACAAAATTAGTGCCCATTTTTCCTGGATCCCTGCCCTGATTCTATTACTTGCTGAGTTGTTTATTGGGTACATATTTTTATGAGGCACTATTCTTTTTTAAATATTTTATTTATTTATTTTTAGAGAGAGGAAGAAAGGGAGAAAAAGAGAGAGAGAAAGATCAACGTGTGATTGCTTCTTGAGTGCCTCCTACTTAGGACCTGGCCCATAACCCAGGCATGGTCCCTGAGTAGGAATTGAACCAGAGACCCTTCAGTTCACAGGCCAGCACTCCATCTACTGAGCCACACCAGCCAGGGCTACCAGGCACTATTTTTAACTCTGTGCTGACACACTTAATTCCTTCACAACCAATTAAAGGTACTCCTCTTTACAGTTGTGAACTGTAAAAACAAATTGTGCCTTTTGCTTAAACTGTCTGGAACACAGATGCTCATAGTAAAAGCCAGCTCTCTGATGAAACCAATGAAATTAAGCTGCTGATTGAGCCTGAACAGCCTAGATTGCCATGAATACTGTCTGGATGTATCATCTTAACTGAAATTGAAACAATGATCATGACCCAAGCACAAAGTAAAGGCTCTGTATTCTGATGCAGATGCTCCTATCACACACCAGAATGCAGCTCCAGCCAAAAGTTGACCCATCTCTAACACAGAGAAAAGATACATCACGACAGGTGTTATTTCCTCTCACTCTTAGCAGATAAATTCAACTGGAACTTTGATCTTCCTCTTCCTATTAGTGGTACCTTACCACTTTTGACACTTTTTCAATTACAGTGCTAATGTTCTTCTCAGATCAAATGTCTCTGCCATTATGGTCCCTGAAATTATTTGTGTAATATTTTTGGCTTTTAAAACAACTTACATTTGTCAATGCTTTGCCTTTGCTTGAAAAAGCCACTCAATAGTAGCTTATATTCTAGATATTTGGTAGGCCTTCCATTTTTCCATAGTATTTGATACAATTAAACATTGAAAAGGCTTCTTCAAATGTCAAGTCAAAAATATTTCCAACTCTGGCTTTTTTAATTCTTTCTGATTCACAACTTTAACACAATTTAGTTGCTAAAGTTTTTTTTTTTTTTTCCAACAAGGAATCCTTTCCTTCCACCTGATTCATGAGTAATAAGCAGGTCCAAAAAAGCTTGGGGGACATATGGAAAATTTTGAAAATTTAGCATTCTGCCCTATGACCTGATGTACCTTTTTTCCCCTTAACAGTAACCCTAGGCAGGCTGGTTGCTATGATTTCTGGGTATCATCCTGGTAAAAGGAAGTCTAGGGGACTCAAACTTAATTGTGGTTCAATTCTGTGAATTCTCTTATTGGATTTATGATCCTACATTACATGAATAATTGTCTGAGCATATTGCTTACTAAGTCCCCTAAAATGTCCCATATGGGCCAAAGTGGGTGGCATAATGTGTTTGTTAGTTTATAAGAAATGCACTATTCCTCTTGTATTTGATATTTCCAGATAAGAGATCTAGATGCAAATAGGAGATAATTGGAGAAAATATGGCATTACAGCTATAGATATGTGACACAGATTTTCTGGTGGTGGAACTGAAACAACAACTCTGGCACTTGGGTGGTGGTAAGGAGATGGATATTAAGATCTGTGGACTATCAGAGCCACCCTGAAGACATTCTCATGAACAAAAACATGCTAGTACGGGTCTCCCAAACTTGCTGGAGTCTTATACTTAACTTATTGCCGAGTCTCCAATTCCCCACCAGATTGCTATTAATATAATTTGATAATCATCACCTTAACCTTATAAAATGAGATAGAGATGGCATCTTTCTCCAGATCAAACTGAGGTATACTTATTGTTTAATAAAATAAAGATAATGTCTCCTTCCAGAGCAAAGGCTGTCATGCCTACTGTTCATTATAAAAAATTAATTAAACTAAACTCAGAATTTTTCTCTTGTAATGCAACCCACTGCATGTGCAGGTGTCACCTAGTTGTCTGAGCCACTATATGAAAGGTGCTTTGAGAACTGATGCTAGGAAATACTAATATTTTGGCTAATGCTATTGCTATAAAGAATAAAGTCTTTTATTTCTGATCCAAAAATCTCTTGTAGCTTGACAAAACTCATAAAACTATCACTGGTAAGCTTGTTAGCTTGTAAATAGGGTAAAATCAGTTTTGCAAAACTCTTTTTCTAAATTATTTTATTGTCGTTCAATTACAGTTGTCTGCATTTACCCCCACCACTCCCCCCGACCCCAACCAAACCCACCTCCCTCCCTTGCTTCCATCTCCCCTTGGTTGTGTCCATGTGTTCTTTATAGTTGTTACTGAAAACCCTTCCCCCCATTATCCCCTCCCATCTTCCCTCTGGTTACTGTCAGATTGTTCTTAATTTCAATGTCTCTGGTTATATTTTGTTTGCTTTTTGTTGTTGTTGTTGATTAGGTTCCAGTTAAATGTGAGATCATATGACATTTGTCCCTCACCACCTGGCTTATTTCACTTAGCATAATGCTCTCCAGTTCCATCCATGCTGTCTCAAAGGGTAGGAACCCCTTTTTTCTCTCTACTGCATAGTATTCCATTGTGTAAATGTACCACAGTTTTTTGATCCATTCATTTACTGATGGGCACTTAGGTTGCTTCCAGCACTTGGCTATTGTAAATTGTGCAGCGATTTTGAGAAAGAAGAACAAAGTAGGAAGAATTTCAAAAGTCTCAATGGTTTAGCCCCCATGGACAAAAGAATTACTACTTAGGAACAAAGTAGCAAGACATGAGGCTGGTGAAATAGATTAGCACTAAATTGTGGAAGGCTTTATTTACCAGGCTATTGTGTTTGAAATTGTTCTGTGTTTGAAATTGTAAGAGGTATTCATGCATGGCTATCATTAAGTGGAGTGGCAGTTAGGAGGAGAGATTGGGTAAAGGAATATTGGCATACAGAAACTCCGTTAATGGGAACCTGATAGGTGAGGTGAGAGATGACATTTTCTAGAGTATTGATATAGGAGTGAAAGATGCATATTTCAAGAGCCATCGTGGAAGTAAGTAAACTCAAATAATTTGGTTCTCAACTAAAAATGAGAGAAGGCAAGAAGGACTCTAGTATAACTATGAAATTTTTAATTGTGGGTCTGTCTAGATATACAAACAAGTTTGACTAATAATTCATGACAATCGAGCAAAAGTTAAACCTCTCTAATATGATTGATTGTTAATAAAAGTTACTCAAAATATTTCCTTGAAATGTTAAAGACATGAGACATTTAAATCACTGCTGATATAACTCTTTTAACATCTGGCCCTGCATGGTTCCCTTGAGCTGTCACATACTTGTTAATCACAGGCTCTACATTAAAAAAAGAGCTCTGGAAAAAAAAAAAAAAGCTCAGGTATTGTCTTATGTTCATGGCAGTGGAAAATGAATGGGTTATAGAGTCTATCAGTTATTGGCCTAAATGTTATACTCATTACTATCTTGTCTCTGTGAGTCCATTTCCTCTTTATAAAATGGAAGTGTTTATTTTTGCCTAAGAAGATTATTGGATAAATCACACATGACACACATATAAAATTTCTAGCACATGGTAGAACTTAGTCATGCTAATTAATCTCTGCTCACCTTGACTCCTCTCCCAGTTTACTACTTCCTCTTTAGATCTAAATTGCTCATCCAAGCCTTTCTCTCACAGCTTTCCTCAAGTCTTTTCTTATTTCCCGTTCAGAATTGACAGTTGGTTCTGTCTTTTTTTTTTTAATTTTAATTTTTATTTTAATGATTGTTTAAGTACAGTTTTCTCCCCTTTACTCCCAATCAAGCCCATCCATCCCCCTCCCGTCTTCCCTCCCATTACCACCCTCCCCCTAGTTTTTATCCATGTGTCTTTTAACTTTGTTTCTGCAAACCCTTCCCCTTTTCCCCTGAAATTCCCTCTTCTCTCTCCTCTGGTCACTTCCTGCCTGTCCCCTAATGCAGTGTCTTTGTCTTCATGACTCTTTACCCACTACCACTGAATGTCTTCCTCATGCTATGCTTCCTTGGGCTACCCTATTTGGTTTAGTCTAAGACTCCTCTCACTCATGATACTTTGATGGATGCTTCTGAATCTGACTGCTCTGATTTAAAAATGAATTTAATCACTGGGGTAGCAAAATCAGGAACATTAAGAGTGAGATACTGGAAAAAATTGTGTTTGTTTTCTATTTGATTGGGTAGTGTTAGGACAGATATAATGACAAAATCCCATGGCAGATCTTCTTGCAATAGGGAAGTAATGGTTATAAAAAAGGAAATTAACATTAGGCTCCTCATGTAGCTTCCATAGTCCACAATTTAGATCTGAGGAAGGGCAAGATCATTGACAAAAAGTGTTATTCTGTGGGGACTATATCCTTATTTACTGTGGTTTAAAAAGTAAAGTCTAGCTCTGGCTGGGGTGGCTTAATGGATTGAGTGCCAGTTCAATTCCTAGTCAGAGTACATGCCTGGGTTACGGGCCAGATCCCCAGCTGGGGACATATAAGAGGCAACCACACACTGATGTTTTTCACCCTCACTTTCTCCCTCCTTGCCCTCTCTCTAAAAATAAATAAATAAAATATTTTAACAAATAAAAAGTAAAGTATAATATTGTGTTAAGCCTTGACCAGAGTGGCGCAGTTGGTGGGGCATCACTCCACAAAGTGAAAGGTCTCTGGTTAGATTCCCAATCAGGGCACATCCCTAGACTGCTTGTTCAGTCCCCAGTCAGGGGACACACAAGAGGCAACCAATAGATGCTTCTCTCTCACATTGATGTTTGTTTCTCTCCCCCTCTTTCTCCCTCCCTTTCTCTAAAAATGACAATGAAATAAAATAATAAAATACAAATAAATATAAATATTTAATGTTATATTAAAATAAAGTTTAGGGTTCAGGAAGGGTAGGGTTCCATTTTTAGCTCTGTTATTCACAAGCCATGTGACTTCAGGCAGATCACTTAATCTCTTTAAACCTCAATTTCCTAACTTATAAAAAAAAAAGTGGTTAAGGTGCCTATGCCAGGGGTCACTGTAAGGGTGAAAGTGAATGTTACATAGTTCACAAAGCACAATGGATGGCTGTTGCAAGTGCTCCATAAATGTTAGGCATTCTAGTATATCTTTTGAATAGGTGAAATGCAAAGACCTAATTTGAATCCAAATGTTTGCCTCATGTTTATATATTTTTAAGAACACTATGTAAAGTGATCCTAACAAGGGATATATTTGTGTGATTATTATAAGCTACACAAATATGACATTATTATTATTAAGCACATAATAAACAAATAGCAAATGGGGTTACTAATCTTAGACCAGAAGAGGCTATCATTCAAAGCACTTTCAGGACACATAGTTTTATAAAGGGAAAAAATATTCAGAAAGTGAAAAATTTGGCATTTTTAAAAGCTTTCCTTCTAACAGTATAACTTAGTTAAATTATAGAAAGATTCCATAGCTCTCACACTCATAAAAATGTTCTCATTCACAATGTAATCTCTCATAATATATGTTACTTAGCAGATACTTAGATTTTAATTAGATCTTAGAGTATTAATTTTTTAAATGAATATTACACAGACCCCCCCAAAATAACTATCAAACAAAGTACCTGTAATAAAAGTCACACAAACTTCTGCAATACAGATTGTGTTAAAATTTTACATACTGTACAGGCAGTAAATGTTATATTTTAATATGTAAATTCATTTCTAGCTCTTCCTTATAAATCATGGGTCTGAGGCAAAATATTTTAACAGTCTTTTGTATAAGTGTAATTTGAGTCATGGTTTGTTGACCTTATCATCATATTTGTTTATCAAACATATTCATAAATCCTACATTTTAAAATAAACATTTGTGGACTCTTATTGCCAAAATCTAACAAGCTGTGGTAAAAAACATCTAAAGGTGTTAGGATATTCATAATCTATGACCATATAAAGTTGTGAAGTCATAGAATCAAACATTTCGCTGCAAATAATTTCCCTATCCTCTTTAGCACCTGAATTCTTCCCCGCTGATTTGAATTCCTATTATCCAAGTATGATGGTGACTATACCAGAAGTCATCACTTTAATAAAGTTTCTTTGTTGTGGTGACCAAAGATCTGTCAAAGCAGTGGGATGCAGGTGCAAGATAGGATCACTAGTGTATACTTTAAAAGTGACACTATTTAGCCCTGGCCCATGCAGCTCAGTTGGTTGGAGCACTGTCCCATAACCCAAGGGTTGTGAGTTTAATTTCGCCTGGTCAGGGGGCATACCTAGGTTGTGGGTTCAATGCCCACATGTCCAGCACAGGAGTCTGTGACTCCCAGTCTGGACATGTATGATTTCCAGTTCAGGTATTATAGGAAGCAAACAATCATGCTTCTCTCTCATGCCAATTTTACACTCATCCCTTTCCTCGCTTTCTAAAACAGCAACAAAAAAAATGCCCTTGGTGAGAATTAAAAGAAAGTAATGCTCTTTATATTTTGGTCTCCATGTATTTAGATTAGAGGCTGAGAATTTATGAAAGAAAGTGGAAATGGACCATCCCTCCATATAGTTAGACTGAGATGAAGCTCAATACCTCTTCTTAGTCCAGGTGAGTCAGTTTGGTCCCTTAGATAAACACCTCATTCAGCAAAATCAAAGCCCCAAGAAAATTATGTATACTACTTAACAGAGTCCATGTTTTATTCAACCATCCTGCCAATAGCAAATATTCCTTTTTGCCTCATAGACTATTCTCCCTGAGAAACAATATAAAAATACTATTTGAACAATATTGTTATGTTTCCAGAGATATTTTGGAGTCCTTAATATTTTTGTTACACATTAAATATTAGTTCTGCAGTCAGCTTCTTGACCCAAGCCTACTTCATTTTGTTCTAAGCACTAAGAATTCAGTGATGAAAATATGCTATCTGCTATTCATTGAGAATATGCTTTTGGTTTCTACATGCAATTACATTACATGGAATTAGCAGTATTTTTTTAACTTTTACTTAAGCAACATATTTTTACTTTTATTGTCTAGTAGTTTTCCCTTTTTCCATTTTTTGAGTTAACTTTTTTCACTCTAATTCACATCAATATTCTCACAATTCTCATCATCCTTCCCTTTCAAAATAAATAAAATATAAAATATATTAGGTACTGAATAATAAAAAATTCACTATTCCTCAAAATTGCTTCATTTTTATGTAAATTTTCAGTATACACTAATGGACTAGCTGAGAAAAACAGCAATTTTGAAGTCCTCAATCCAATTTTCTATCAGTTGAAAGATAAAATAGCTTCCCCCCAACTTACTGCCTCAGCAAAACTTATTTACTAAAACTGATAGAGTATTATCACACAAGATAAAGAAAGACCTAGGATTTTCTCCCAAAAATATTGATCTCTTTTTTTGTGTGTGAATGTCTGAAATGTACTTTTTTTTTTTTACTTTTTTTATTGTTGTTCAAGTATAGTTGTCTTCATTTTCTCCCCACTACTCACCTCCACTCCAGCCATCCCCACTTCCTACCCTTGACCCTACCCCCTTTTGGTTTTGTTCATGTGTCCTTTATAGATGTTCCTGAAAATCCTGCTCCCTTCTCCCCTCCATTATCCCCTCCCACCTCCCCTTTGGTTATTGTCAGTTTGTTCTTAATTTCAGTGTCTCTGGTTATATTTTTTTGCGATTATCATTATGACCAATTTTTTAAAATTCAGCAACTAATCACTGTCACTATACTTTATAATCACGTAATGCTTTACAGTATAGAACATATTGTAGAACTATACAGAATATGAGTCTTTTTGTTTCATATACATGGCTGAAAGCAGATTGGCCAAAAACTAGGAAGTTGACACCACCCTTCAGTGGAGTGACTATTTTGAAAAATGAAATAAATAAATAATGTGAGGAGAGTGTTGATCATATTAGTATAACATGAAAACATTTTGTAATCTTTTAAGAATCATTAAGCAATTCTTTATACTTTATAAATTTCTTGATTTTTTTAACTTTATTTTTACTTTATCATTTATTTTGAGGTATAACTGACACATAACATTATGGTAGTTTCAGGTTGGTACAACATAATGTTTCAAATTTGTATACATTGTGAAATAATAAACCACAGTAAGTCTAGTTAACATCCATCACCATACATAGTTACAATTGTTTTCCTTGTGATGAGAACTTTTACTAGTCTCTTAGAAACTTTTAAATATACAATATAATATTATTGATTATAGACACTATGTTGTACATTACATCTTCATGACAATTTATCATTGTAAGTTTAAATCTTTTGACCTTCTTTCACCCATTTTGCCTACCCTCCAACTTTCACCTCTGGAAACCACCAACCTGTTTTCTGTATTTATAGCTTGGTTTTGTTTATTTGTGTGTTTTCCTTTAGATTCTAGATATGACATAATCATGTATTTATCTTTCTCTGCCTGACTTATTTCACTTAACATAATGCCCTCAAGGTCATTTATGCTGTCACAAATGGCAAGATTTTCTTCCTTTTTATAGATGAATAATATTTCAATATGTGTGCATATGTGTGTACACCATTTTCTTTATCCATTCATTTATAGATGGACACTTAGGTTACTTCAATATGTTGGCTATTATAAACAACACTGCAATGAATGAAGGTGCCTATAATATTCTGAATTAGTGTTTTTGTTATTTACTTTGGATAAATGTTCAGAAGTGGATTTTTTGAGGAACCGCCGTATTATTTTCCATGGTAGCTATACTAATTTACAATTCCACCAACAGTGCTCAGGGGTTCCCTTTATTCTTCATCCTCACCAACACTTATTTCTTATCATTTTGATAATAGCCATTCTATCTGGTGTAAGGTGACGTGTTATTGTGATTGACTTGCATTCCCCAGATGATTAGTGAGGTTGAGCGCCTTTTCATGTACCTATTGGCCATCTGCATCTCTTCTTTGGAACAATGTGTATTCTGATCATCTGCCCATTTTTTTAAATTAGATTGTTTAATTTTTGCCATTGAGTTGTACAAATTTTTAACATATTTTGGATATTAACCCCTTAGATATATGATTTGCAAATATTTCTCTCATCTGATAGTTTGCCTTTTCATTTTGTTCATGATTTTCTTTGGTATGAGAAGCTTTTAGCTTGACATATATCCACTTGTTGATTTTTGGTTTTGGTGTTAAATACAAAAATTATTGCCAAGACCAATACCAAGAAGTTTACCACCAAAGTTTTCTAATTTAGTCTTAGATCTTTAATATTTATTTCATTTCATAAATACTACCTATTATTTTCCAAGCACACTGCCAAGTTACAAGTATAAAATATGACAAATTACATGGGTACATTCCATCACTGAAATTATAGTGCATCATGAAAACAGACATTTAGAAAATGTACGTTTTAATAAATATATAATTATAGATTTCTTTTTCATGTGTATTTTTAAGTAAAAAAATACACATGAAAAAGAAACAATGGCAAAATAATGTAAATATTCATATTAGTCAAAAGTTGGAACTTAAATATCTAGAGAAAGATATTAATCAGAAAAAACAAAATTAAATATAGCATAAATGATATACAGGTAAAAAATGTAATTTACACAATACTAAGCTTGCCTCCAACAGCAGGAAGCTAAATGGTAAATAAACTAAAATGACATTTATCAAATGCCTATCATGTTTTTCTATGTTATATAATTTGCATACCTTATGTAAATTGATCTTATGTAAGATCATAACTTATATAAGTTGATCTTCATATCAATTCTATAACTTTCAAGTATTATTTTCCCATTTTAAAGATTTGGTACTAATTAAATAATTTTTCCTTTGTAAACACACACACACACATATACAACCAAACAACCAGAGTCAGAATATTTTTTTTCTGAATGAAAATATCAGGCATCTATGATGTGCCACATACTGTTCTAGACATTTCAGATATAATAATGAATAAAACAAATATCCCTGCTCTAATGGAATTCACATTATTTTTTATACTAATTATTTGATTGGTTCTCTCTGCAACTCCAGCACAAGTTTTCCTGAAAGGGAGGCAGGAATAATCTATCCAGAAGTTCATGAAGTGTGGGGGCTCACTGAAGAGGCCTGCAAAGTCACTGACCCCACTCCACATACCTAGTAGCCCAGTAAAATGAGGGTTGGGCTGATCAATGTGAAGAGGAAGAAGAGGGAGGCAGGATAGCCCTTTCTTTGCCTATAGGAAGGAAAAGAGAAGGCAAGAGGCTCTCCCTGCACAAAAGGGTTGGAAGTAAACATTCAAGTTTACAACCTCATTACATCATAGAGCACTGGTGGCAAACACAAGGTCTGTGGGCTGAATCCAGCACCCCACCTTGTTTTATCCAGCCAGGAACCTTGTTTCTTACCTGATGGCAAGCTCCTTACCCCTAGTTAAGGAGTAGTTACATTTATACAGCCCTAAAATTACATTCAGCCCTTTGAAGGCAACCTGGAGACTGATGTGACCCATAATGAAAATGAATTTGACGCCCCCATCTTAGAGGGAAACAGATGAGCTTTTTTCCAACTGTCTTGTATTAGGAGCCCTAACCCTGACCCTAATCCATTCTGTGTTCCAAAATCTGAAGTTCAAACCCAAGTTCTGAATTCTAAGTTCTACCTTTCGTGTTCCTGGTTCTGGGTTCTTGCTCCTGTTCTTTTTTGTTTCCTGCCCCCAGATCCTTTTCAGCTCCCCCTTTTCAGCCTTTTTGGGTAAATTAGGTGGACCTTCTGCTGACTTTGCTAACTTGAGCGTTTTTCTTTACTTTCTGTGGCAGTTCTAGGTGTTTCCCTAGCAGGAGAGACTTGGTTCAGATTGTCCAACAAGTAGGTGGTCCAGTGGAGACCAGGGGATTCCTGAGAGCCTGGTCTGGTTTGACCTCTTTCCTTCCCACTCACATCTAACCACTAGACACACTATCTTTTGTATAACCAAAGCTAAATTGAGATTTTTCCATGGTGATAATTGGGGACTGGTGCCTTGAGATGAGGAAATCTTAGGGGGAAAACATAAAAGGTTGCTGTTCCTCATTCAAAGAAATTAAAGACTGCTTCTAGCACAGGGGAAGGAGTGGCTGGGGAAGGTGGGAAGTATCCGGCAAGAGTTGGAAACCCTGTCATCCTTTAGCTCTCCATTGTCTGAGCTGAGCACTAGCCTCCAGAATCCTCCCAGATCTGAGAACAAAGACAGCAGGACTGGAGCTTCTCTGTCTGTGGCTGCCATGAGGGACACAGGAAATGAAAAGGAGGTAGCAGAAATATCACTGAAGAGGTGAGATTTTCAAAGGGATCATGATCCAACACTCCATGTGTTGCAACAGGTGGACTGTGTTGTAGACATTTCATCTTAACCCCTATTCCTCCAAGCAGTATTTCTAGTTTCTTCCCAAGACTGCAGGTCTTTATAGACTCAGAAATTGTGCATAATGCAGAGCTTTCCTATCTGTGAGAAGAAGCCATCCACTGCCTCCTGGTTCTCCTGCCAGTAGATGACCCATACCCAGTTATTCCCCCACTCCATCATGGTTCCTGGGTTGAGCTTGTATGCCTCCAGCTCATAAATGTTGGAATTCCAAATGTTGGAATCAGGGCTATGACTCATTTCAGAAGCTGAACTCAAGGAGCATCTGGTTTCTCTTGGGCAGCAACATTTGGCTCCACTCCTTTTGGAACTCCAGGTACTCCTTGTTTTTGAGCTTGTTTATGAAATCCATGAGGGCTGGGTAGCCATCTAAGCATCACCACAGATATGCTGCCTGGTCCTGCTCCCAATACCATGTGTTCCAGTTTCCCACCAGCTATCATGAGTAGTCCTCATCCAAGTGCAGCTTGGGCAGCAAAGCTTCCCTCAGGCTGTTGTAGACATCCAGACACTGGGGCTTCACGTTGTGAAACTGGATATTGTAAAGGTTCCTGGTCTCCTCCTTGGACAGCAAGGTTGGTGTGGGCAGCCTTTCAGGGACCACAACATCTGCACGCCCCTCCCCATTGCACCTGGTGCCCCACTAAAGAGATGCCTCCCAGCCACAGAGCCATGTAGAAGAGGAGTAAAATTTGCATTCTTGTGAACAGAAAGAAACAATAAACCAAAGAAAAAGAAAGAGAGAGGGAGGAAGGAAGGAAGGAAGGAAGGAAGGAAGGAAGGAAGGAAGGAAGGAAGGAAGCTACATGGCTGTAAAAAAGAAGGAACTCCTACTTTTGTGATAGCATGAATGGACCTGGAGACTATACTGCTAACTGAAATAAGCCAGTCATAAAGACAAATGCCATATGATCTCACTTATATGTGGAATCTAATGAACAAATAAACTGACAAACAAAATGTAAAAAGGGGCATGGACACATGGAACAGACTGACAGCTGTCAGAGGGAGGGGTGGCAGGACTGGATGAAAGAAGATAAAGGGATTAGCCAAAGAACACAAACAACTGTGTGGTGATAGCCTGAAGAGAGGGCCAGGAGTGGAGGTGGGCAAAGGGGGGTGGAATGGGGACATCTGCAAACAATAAAAATAAAGTTAAAAAATGAAATAAAAAGCAAATTTTATACAGCATGGTATGATATAAGGAAGAAAGGTATGATTTTGTTATGAGAAAAATCTAGGCAATTTAAGTATATAGGAGTACAGTGGATGGGAGCTGATTGAAATTTTATTTATGGGGGAATGGTAGGCTCCATTGTGGTGACATTTAATTGAGGTCACTTGGGGAGGTATGGAAGTTGATAAGACTCTGTCTGGAGGCAGAAATTCCTAAGTAAAGATAATGCCAAGCACAAAGGCCTCACTGTGTGCACTTTACTGAGTGTGCTAGGAAAGAGCAAGGACAAAGTGGCTGAAACCAAGTGACCAGAGGAGCAAGTAAGAAATATATTCCATGGGAAAAAATTTTTATATTGTCTAATAGATTTCCATTTTTGTTGAAGTAATATTTAGCTTTTATAATAACAATGGAAGTACATTATAGAAAACCAAAGAGTTAGTTACAGACAACTCCTAGATTTATATCTTTCATGAAGTTTTCTACACATATGTATAGTATTTTCCAACCAACCAAACAAACAAAATACCAAAGGAATCTCTACATGATATTTTAAATTAACATAATTTATTTATGTAATCTACCAAGTTGAATATATTTAGATTGTTCTATCTGTTATTCTATGTGTTAATCAGCTAAGGCTGCCATAACAAAATACTACAGACTAGGTGGCTTCAACAATAGAAACTTATCACAATTCTGGAGGCTGGATATCTGAAATCAGGGGGCCAGGATGACTGGGTTTTGGTGAGAACTTTTTTCCTGGTTTGTGGGTGGTCATCTTCTCACTGTGTCTTCATATGATGGAAAAAAGTGAGCAAGCAAACACTGTTATGTATCTTCTTATAAGAACACTAATGATATCATGATTGCCCCACCATTATAACCTCATCTAAATCTAATTATCTCCCAAGGCCCCTTCTTTAAATACCATCTCAATGATATTTAGATATGAACCTTGGGAGGACACAATTTGGTTCATAGCATCCTATGGATGAACATAGAAATTCAGCTGATTTTTTAATGCTATAAGTTAGCCAGAGAAATAAAGAGTAAAACATTAATTAGAAATTAAAAGTAGATTATTTTTTGGGAAAAAAGTTGTAAAGATTATAGAACTTCAAATATAATTGAGGCACCCAAATCACCAATCCTTTTAAAACCAGATATTGTGGATATTCATTTTTTTACTAACATCCTTTATATCAAAATTTAGAGCCAACCAAGTTTCTTTAATACATTTTGCTTGAACACACTGTTTTTTACAAAATTAGTTTTATTCAAATAATATGTTGCATTTTTTTGTTATTAATGTAACCTAGATAGACTGAAGCAAAGTGAAATAGAAAATTCAGATATGCTTTAAGGTAATTGTGGCTTTAACAGCTTAAATTATTTACCTGACTCAAACAAGGTATATGAAGTATATAGAATCAATTAATTTTTAAAAATTACTCCACTAGGCCCATACTATATACTTACCAAATGCTTGTTGATTAGTTCTTTAGCATAAATAAGACATGGGATTTAGAAAGAAATGACACTGTTACCAGCCATTTACAAAAGCTTTAACATATCTTGAAAGAAATATTGGCACTATAGTCATCAAACACAGCATGCAACTGAGCAACACACACAAAATCAATAGATTCAAGAAGTTCTATATGTTCTCACTCTGGTCAGGTTTACTAATAGTATGCTAACAATAATATTACTGCTATTTACATATTGGTACCACACTGGCATGGATTTGCATAATGTATTGAGGATCTATGCTCTAGAGAGTTGCACTGTAACATATTGGCGCTTAATGAACTCTGAAAAAATTGATTTTCCACAGAGTAAATTAAGGAATGCATTATAGCTGTTAAAGCAATCTTAAGGGAAATCTGAAGCTTCCACTGTAGCACCATGCTTAGTAAGTAATAAATTACATGTTATACTTATTTGCCTTAATTCATGCTAATTTTGTCCAATTAATGTATCACAGTAATTCAGAAGCCTGTCACATGAGAGCTAATTATTTATTGGATTTTTGTGTTCAGCTCCCTAGGAGTCTACTGGAAAACAAACTTGCGACTGTCTTTTTCTTAGGTCCACAGTGACATTCTTATGTATTATTGTGGGCAAGTGAGAGATTTGTCCCTATTTCAAGTTTTAAAAATGAATTAAGAGGTACATGACTCAAATTCTTATTTCTTGATTGGTGAGTTGCGCAGCCTGCCCTCTCTTGGGACAAAACCTACCATCTTTCCTATTATTGTTTCTAGTTAGAGTATGTATATTTAGGAAATCTCATTTAGAAAAAAAACTTTTAAAAATATGTGCGTGTCAGTATGAGTATGTCTATCTATACACAGTGAATTAGAACATTGATGTAATTATTTGAACAATATACTTATTTCCCTCAATTATCTTTATATTTTAGAGAATTTAAATGGAATGTCTGAAAATCTGTTCTAAAGTATTGCTTGATAAACAAAATCAACAGCAATGTTGCATTGCTGAGCACCAGAGCAATGGCACTCCCCCACATGTCAGAACAGTAGTGTTCTATCCACCCCAGAACCTAAAAAGTGGGAGGTGCCCACATGCCAGAGGAGCAAAGCCCTGCCACCTGCATGCCAGAGGAACAGCATTTCACCCACCCAAAAGAGAACCATTAGTTTTATACTCTTGACTCCCAGTGGTCCCACACTGCCAAGTTTACACTCTACAAAACTGTTACTAGGCTGTGGCCAGCCTTATCCTACAGGATAGAATATTTTGGAAAGCTCTTAAGGAGGTCAGATAAGACTCCAAAAAATACTGAGTTGTGAGGTTCCAAAACAGGGGCCATTTTTCTCTCACAAGCCTGATTGGCACCATCATTTCTATGCAGAGACTCCCTGCTTTAGACAAATAAATCTTGGTCTGTTTGGGCCTCATGAACTTTGCTGGACTCATATTGACAACTACTTGAGACCCCACCCCAACATAAACATATGTGGGCATCCAGCACGTGGTGGCTGACCTTGGTGTACCCTTAGACTGTGGTTGAATGGCTTTAGACATAGCTCTGGCAACAAGTTTGACTCTGTATTAACCTGGTGAACACCACTAACTCCTACCTGGTGACTCACTAAAAACCTACCTCATGCATCTTGGATTTTACCACTAGAATCTCTTTATATGATTGAATCTAAAGGCAGATATAAGGAGGAGGTGGATTTAGGAGAGCTTGGACTTTCACTGGCTTTCCCCTGGACTCAGTGTTGGTGGAAAGCAGCCTTGGTGCATAGCTCTGCCCCTCCCATGTACACCCAGGACCAGCAGAGGCAGCTACAAAAAGTAACTCCAAACAAGTAGCCCAGGGTATGTCACAGGTTGTGCCTAACATTGACCTACACTGAAATTCCTCCCAAGTGGCCCTGAAATCAACACAAGGTCGAGAGAATAAAGAACACATCAGAGCACAGCCCAATTTGCTCCAAAAGCAGCACACCCACAGGGAGATTTCAGCAGGCAACAAATCCTCTTGGGGCAGACTCTACATTGTGGTGTCATGTGCCACATAACAGCTGATATACTGTGGTCAGAGTTGATCAGCATAGCCAGCCAAAGAGGCATACCCACCCACAAATAGGTCAACAGCAGTCAAGAGTCAACTACAACAGGAGGGCATGCTGCACACAAAATATACATTCCTGGGGAACCTTGCTTAACTGATCAGGAAGACTGTGCCACTGAGTACCATGAGACATCTACTATATATGGCAACCATACCAAGACTGGGAGGCATAGTAGTTCTACTTAATATACAGAAACAGATATGGATAGGCAGCCAAAATGTGGAGACAAACAAACATGCCTCTAAAAAAAGAAGAATTCCCCAGAAAAAGAACTAAATGAAATAGAGACAAGCAAGCTACCAGAGTTCAAAATAATGGTTATAAGGATGCTCAAGGAACTTAGGGGAAGAATGAATGAACTCAGTGAGAACTTAAACAAAAAGATAGTAAACATGAAAATGAACATAGAAACCATTCAAAAGAACCAATCAGAAATAAAGAATATGCTACATGAAATGAAGGATACAATAGAAGGAATCAACTGCAGGCTAGATGAAGCAGAAGTGATAATTAGAGGTTTGAAACACAAAGTAACTGAAAATACCCAACCAGAGTAGCAAAACGCATAAAGAATTTTAAAAGTGAGGATAGTCTAAGGGACCTCGGGAGCAACATGAAGAAAAAGAAAAGAGAGAGCAAAGTATCAAGAACCTAACTGAAGAAATAGAGGCTGAAGATTTTCCTAACATGGTGAAAAAAAGACACATATGGCCGTAATTGCAGAGAGTTCCAAATAAGATGAACCTAAAGGGGCCATTAACAAGACACATCATAATTAAAATGACAAAATTTAAAGACAAAGAGAAAATCTTAAAGAATGAAGAGAAAATTAGAAATACCTACCAGGGAGCTCCCATGAGACTTTCAGCTGATTTCTCAACAGAAATATTTTAGGCCAGAAGAGATTGGCATAAATATTCAGTGATGAAAGCACACTCTTACACCAAGACTACTCTACACAGAAGAGCAATCATATAAAATTAAAGGTAAAATAAAAGGCTTCTCACACAAGAAAAA